>OX638300.1:30953248-31169621 GCA_951812265.1 Taphrorychus bicolor | reverse complement strand
TTATTTTTTAGACAGTTCTGAAGAAGGCAGCAGACAAGTTGCCGAAACGTTAACCAGGTCGATTCGTCCGAGCCCTTTCTAGGGTAAATTGTTATTCGCAGTAATTTTACTGTGAGTAGTGCGAAATTCCTTCTCCAACAACGAACGAATCGAGCCCAAAAGTGAATGAGGCTTCACCCAAAAGTAAGTAGTAAAAAATGAACTTTCCGCCTCAAAGATTTAGGAGTTATCTACAACAAAGGTATGGGCCTTACATTTGTTTTATTTTTAGACAATTAGAAACTAAACATGATAAACTACAACATTCTGAAAATAGTTTAACTTTCTTATGTAAATGTAGAGATCACGACATTATTCCGAAAGGTTTTCGTTTAACACCACTACATACAGATTACAGAACAATTAGAATTTTAGAAAGGGCTAGTAAATCACTAATTAGGAACGAAATACAATTCCACATACGTAGAAAATTTATTTTAGAAAATGAAATTAATGTAATGAAAGATAATTTATTTTCAAATGTTAATTTTAATGATTTTAATCATATGTGGGATTGTATTCAAAGTAGCTATTTCACAAAATTTAACAAACATAAAAACATACAGTTAAAGAAATTCAACAAACTAATTAACTACAAAATAAACAAAGAGTTTAGATACTTAAGAAACAATAATATAAACACTAAGACAGTAATAAACCTATCAAACAGAAACCTCACTAATACTGAAAATCTTGTACTTTCTAAAGGTCTAAATTTTTCTGTAACACCTAAAAATGTTCCTAAGCTTGATTTCATTTCAGCAATTGAAGAAACAGTTCAAAACTTACCACAAGAACACCAACAAGAGTTTAGAATTAGGTCAAAATTAATTTTAGATAAACCCTTTAACATTAAACAAAACCTAAATCCCATCGAGCGAAAGGCACTCAATTTTTTAAAAAAAGATAATAATATTAAAATTCTTCCAGCAGATAAAGGTAACGCTACAGTTATAATGAACTGTATTACTTATGAACAAAAAATTGAGAGCCTTTTAAACGATGGTACTTACACAAAACTTAACAAAGATCCAACTGAAAAAATAGAAAGACAAATTTACACCACTTTAAAAAAACACAAAAACAGTTTCACTGATAGAGAAAGATTCAAATTAACACCACACAACAGCAAAACACCTCACTTTTACGGTGTTCCAAAAATACATAAAAACAACATTCCTCTTAGACCTATTGTCAGTAGCATTAACTCACCAACACATCCACTATCTAGGTTTTTATTAGAGATATTAAATCCTTTAGTAGGAAAAACAGAATCATACATTAAAAACTCTAGTCATTTTTTAGAAAAACTAAAAGATATAGATATAAACCCAAATCACACACTGGTAAGTTTTGATGTTTCTAGTTTGTTTACTAATGTACCTGTCGATAAAACTTTAATTATTGTAAAAAATAAACTTGAAAATGACATCAAGCTTAGAGAACGCACTAAACTAAACATAAATACAAGAATTACTAACACTATGCGTTAACACAACCTATTTTCAATACAAAAATGATTATTACCAACAAAATACAGGTATGGCAATGGGTTCACCATTGTCTCCTGTACTTAGTAATTTATTTATGGAAAATTTTGAATCAAATTATGTTTATAATTATAATTTTAAACCTTTAATTTGGTGGAGATATATTGATGATATTTTTTCAATATATCAGTTTGGTAATAATCATTTAGACACCTTTCTCAATCACATAAATTCACAAGAACCCACTATAAAATTTACAATTGAAAAAGAACACAATCAAACACTTCCATTTTTAGACATACTAATAAAAAAAGATTTAGACAGATTTGAAACTTTTGTTTATCGCAAACCAACACATACAGATCGATACTTAAACTACAACTCAAATCACCCTATTATGGTGAAAAAAGGAGTTGTAAAAAGTCTATTTGATCGCGCAAAAATCATTTGTAATGATAATAATTTGGAAATTGAAAAGAAACATATCAAAAATGTTTTACTTAAAAACAATTATCCAGGTTATTTCATTAATAAATGCTTTAGTCAATTCGAACAGCCAAATATAAGGCAAAATCAAAATAGACATATTACAAACCTTTTTATACCATATATCAAAGGGTTATCAGACAAAATTAAACGATTAGGTAACAAATACAATATTAGAACAGTTTTTAGAACACAAAATACATTACGTGCACAACTGACAAAAACTAAACCACACAATGAAAACGAATACACAAAAAACGTCATATATAAAATTCCTTGCGAATGCGAGAAATTTTATATAGGCGAAACTTCTAGACCTCTAAAAAAGAGAATAAAAGAACATCAAAATTACATAAAAAACAGAGATTTTGAAAAGTCAAATATATGCCAACACGCCTTTGATAATGGTCATAGAGTAAAATGGAACGATACTAGTATCGTATCCAAAGAACCATTATCAAAGAAGCGTAAAATCAAAGAAAGTGCATATATCTTACTTAACAAAGACCATTGTGTGGCTTCTTGTTCAGCATACATAGATAACACATGGTTACCTATGTTAGAACAAGAAGTTCAAAATGGTGACTTACATATAAATTAATATTAACATTCACATTATACCTATTTTACACGTAGATAGAACAAATCATATTAGGTACTAAACAATACATTAACCAAACATTTTAAACGTACCTTTCGTAATAATGACAATTCTTATCAAATGACATTTTCATGTCAAGAGCAAAAAGCAATTTTCAGAATATCACACACAAATACTCAAGACAAAACACATTAATAGGTATAATTTTTTGTAATTCATAGTTTTTAAAGCTTTATTTTTTAGACAGTTCTGAAGAAGGCAGCAGACAAGTTGCCGAAACGTTAACCAGGTCGATTCGTCCGAGCCCTTTCTAGGGTAAATTGTTATTCGCAGTAATTTTACTGTGAGTAGTGCGAAATTCCTTCTCCAACAACGAACGAATCGAGCCCAAAAGTGAATGAGGCTTCACCCAAAAGTAAGTAGTAAAAAAAAAAGACATATCTTATTCCAACAACTACCATTTTTTTTTTTTATATGTCAATAATGTCAACCGAACTCTGTCTTTTTTACGTCACAACTGACAACGACACAAAACACAATTAGGTGTTTTCGGAACTTAACGTTCATCCTTGAGTGTTCCTGATTTTAGCGCACCATTTTATTTTATAGTACATAACACACTTAACTTTCAGTTTCTTGTTAAGAGGAACTTTCTCTTCTTCAGATACTTTTTCCTCTTCAGGCCTAGACTGATTTTGCCTAAATTAAGGTGTGATTCTCTAAAACTCCAGCAAACGGACACGGGATATTTCCGGTTTGGAGCTTTCCTTTTCTTTTTCTTCAGGTTTTTTTAATGGCTATAACTGCGGTTCTTCCTGCTATTTTTCAGAGTTGTACCCGTTACTGTTTGCTTTTGCACTCAAGTATCATTCTCTTGTTTTTCCAGGGCGTCTTTAGACTTAATTTTCAGCTTCTTGTTGAGAGAAACTTTGTCTTCTTCAGGCTCCTTTGTCTAATTTCAGATTTGATTTCCACTCTAACAAACTGACTCGAGATATCTCTAGTTAGAGACCTTCGTCTTCTTCTTCATGTTTTTTTGAACGGTTTTAGCTGCGGCTTTTCCTGCTCCTCTTCAGGTTTATATGTGTTTCTGTTTGCATTTTGTCTAATTTAGGGTATGATTCTCTCCAATTCCAACAAACTGATTCGGGATGTTTCCAGTTTGTAGCCTTCGTCTTCTTCTACAGGTTTCTGGAAAGGTTTTAGCTGTGGTTGTTCCTACTCCTCTTTAGGTTCATACCTGTTACAATTGACTCGGGATGTTTCCGGCTTGGAGACTTCGTGTTCTTCTACAGGCTTCTGGAAAGCTTTTAGCTGCGGTTTTTCCTACTCCTCTTCAGGTTCATACCTGTTACTGTTTGCATTTTTGAGTAACTCGTGGATGCTCATAATCTTCAGTATAGTCAATTTGATCTTCAGTTTCTTGTTGAGAGGAACTTTCGCTTCTTCAGGATCCTTTTCCTCCTCAGGTCTAGACTGATTCTGTTTAATTTAAGGTGTGATTTTCTAAAATTCCAGCAAACTAACTCGGGATATTTCCGGTTTGGAGGTTTCCTCTTCTTCTTCTTCAGGCTTTTTTTAACGGTTTTAACTCCGGCTTTTCCTGTTCTTCCTCAGATTTGTACCTGTTACTGTTTGCATTTTTAAACTAACTTGTGGTACTTGTGAACTAATATTTCTAGACTGTCTCAGCTTGTCTTTAGGATACTGGATACTCCAAATCTTCAGTTTATTTAGATTTTTCAAGCACGATTTCCTTGTCTTCGAGTGCCTCTTTAGGTTGAACTTCATGTTTTTTGTTGAGAGGGACTTTCACTTCTTTTACTCCACAGGCCTGGGCCCTTTTTGATCTAATTAGGGTATGATTCTCTCCAACTCTTGTCTTCTTCAGATTTGTAGCCTTCACCTTCTTTTCCAGGTTTTTGGAAAGGTTTTAGCTGCGGTTTTTCCTACTCCTCTTCAGGTTACTGTTTGCATTTTTTGAGTAACTTCTGGATGCTCCTAATCTTCAGTATAGTTAACTTAACTTTCAGTTTCTTGTTGAGCGGAACCTTCACTTCTTCAGGATCCTTTTCCTCCTCAGGTCTAGACTGATTCTGTTTAATTTAAGGTGTGATTTTCTAAAATTCCGGCAAACTAACTCGGAATATTTCCGGTTTGGAGGTTTCCTCTTCTTCTTCTTCTTCAGGTTTTTTAACGGTTTTAACTGCGGCTTTTTCCTGCTCCGCTTCAGATTTGTACCTGTTGCTGTTAGCATTTGTGAGTAACTTCTGGATGCTCCTAATCTTAAATTTACTTAGGAGTATTAAGCACGAGTTCGTTGCCTTATAGCACCTTTTTCGGCTTAACGCCTGTAGTTTCTTGTAGAAAGCAACTTTTGCTTCTTCAGAGTCCTTTTCCTTCTCAATTCCAACTCCAACAATATGACGATATTTCTGTCAATCTATAGACTGAGACATCTTTGTTTTGGAGCCTTCGTCTTCTTTTTAAAGTTTTTTTAATGGTTTGAAATGCGGCTTGTTCTGCGCCTCTTCAGGTTTCTACCTGTTACTGTTTGCATTTGTAACCTAACTTCTAGTATTTGTAAACTGACTTCCAGCTTCTATTTAGTATGCTGGATGCTCAAAAATTTCACTTTGATTTTTCAAACACGAGTTTCTGGTTTTCCAACGCTGCCTTAGGATTAACTTTCTGTTTCTTGTTGAGAGGAAGTTTCGCTCCTTCAGGCTCCTTTTTCTTCTCAGGCCTGGACCCATTTTGTCTAATTTAGGGTACGACTCTCTTCAACTCCAACAAACTGACTCAGGATATTTACGATTTGCAGCCTTCGTCATCTTCTGCAGGTTTTAGGAAAGGTTTTGGCTGCGGTTTTTACTACTCCTTTTCAGGTTACTGTTTGAGTAACTTCTGGAAGCTCCTAATCTTCAGTAGAGTTAACTTAACCTTCAGTTTCTTATTGAGAGGAACTTTCGCTTCTTCGGGATTAATTTCCTCCTCCAGCAAACTGACTAGGGATATTTCCGGTTTGGAGGTTTCCTCTCCTTCTTCTTCAGGCTTTTTTAACGGTTTTAATTGCTGCAAATTTCTGCTCCCCTTCTTGCCTTTGTATTTGTGGGTAACTTTTGGATGCCTTTGGATGCTGATCTTCAGTGTGCTTAGGATTATCAAGCACGAGTTTCTTGTCTTATAGCGTCTTTTTCGGCCTAATGTTCAGTTTCTTGTTGAGAGGAACTTTCGCTTCTTCAGGGTCGTTTTCCTTCTCAGACATGGGCTCATTTTGTCTAATTTAAGATATGATTCCAACTCTACCAAGCTGACTCGAGATATTTCTGCTTTGAAGCCTTCGTCTTCTTCTTCAAGTTTTTCGAATGGTTTTAGCTGCGGCTTGTTATGCTCCTCTTCAGGTTTATACCTGTTAGTGTTTGTATTTGTAAACTAACATCTAGTATTTGTAACCTGCCTTCTAGCACTTCTTTAGGATGCTGGATGCTCCAAATCTTCAGTTTGCTTAGATTTTCAAAGCACGAGTTTTTTTGTCTTCCAACTCTCCCTTATGCATACCTTTCTATTTCTTGTTGAGAGGAATTTTCGCTTCTAGGCTTGCTTTTCCTTCTCAGGCCTGCAACTCAGCAGGCCTCAACAGACTAAGGATGTTTTCAGCTTGGACCCTTCGTTTTTTTCTTCATGTTTTAGCTGCGCTTTTTTGGTCATCATCAACATGCTGGATGCTCTAATCTTCACTTTACTTACATTTCTCGACCACGAGTTTCTTAGCTTCCAACGCCTCTTTATGCTTAACTTTTTGTTTCTTGTTGAGAGTTTACTTCTTTAGGCTCCTTTTCTTGCTCAAGCCTGCGCTCATTTTGTCTAATTTAAGGTATGATTGTTTCCAACTCCAACCAACTGACTTGGGAGATTTCCCTCCAGCGAAAGCTCCGGCCTTTTTTTTGCCTCCGGCCCCCTCCGCGGTTTTTTGCCTTCTCTCTTACTTCGTCTCTCTTACTGTACAATTCCCGTCTTCCTTTTTTCTTGTTCAGATTTTTCTTCCTAATTGCTTTTTTATTTTTCTTACTTTTCTATTATTCTTTGTCAAGGTTAGACTCAACGTTTTGTTTTTTTTTCCACTGATCAAAATTACATTTATTTGAGTTTTATTGTTTTGAGGTGACTTTGACCCAAAATTGAACTTTTCCAATGAGTGAACAAATGTAAAGTATAATGATTTGTGACAATTTTGCCATAAGCCGTGTTTTTTATTTATTACGGAATTTCTTAAATTTTTAAGTTTTTATACGGTTTTTGACAGGAATTAAAAGTTTTATAAAGAACCAAAAAGTATTAAGAAATTGCTGGTTTGATTTTAGATTATGGCCCAAAATTTGAATATTTTAATTTTGTGCCACTACCTACCTCCTTTAGGTTTTTTTTCTGTTACATAATTTTTCTACTTTCTTTAACTCGATGCTTTTTTAGTTTTCTCTTACTGTTCTCTTGGGGTGATCAGTAATGCGAACATTTTTACCCAAAACCGTGTCTTTTTAACCATTAATGATTCCTGATTTTTTCTATGGCTTTGTCCCGAAATAAACGAGTTAAAATTCATTTTTAATTAAGAAAACTTTGGTTCGACCTTGGAAGAAGTTTTAGATGATCTTGGCTCTACATTTAAATATTTTACCTTTATCTATTTCTTCTGAGCTTAATTTTTTTCTATAATTTTCTGATTTTTGTGAATATGATGTTTCATTTAACTTCATTGTTGTAATTAGCGTCCTTAAGTTGTAAGTTGTTGGTGAAGTTAGCAGGATTGGGACAAATAATGCACCTCTTCTTTATTCGAAAATGGCCGACGTTTCGACTATTTATTTGGTCTTCATCAGGGCTAAAACCCAATAAGTTAAATGGTAACAAATCCCTGGGCCCAACATAAAATTGTAAATAATGTTTGTTAATTTATGGAACGAAAAATCCTATACATCTATTACATCTATAAAATTCAAAAAAATAAAAAAAAATGAATAATACAGACAAATTGTAAAACAACTACAAGAATTAACATCTGACAATTACCGACAGTACCAAGTAACCAGTAAACATTGAGGCGTACATTACGGAAGAAAGAACTTACCTATTCTCACTTAGAGAAGGTAGTCAGTTAAAAATCTATTCATGGTGGTTAAAATAGCAAACTCCATTCGATTGTTCGGTGACCCTGGTATCTTAGGCTCGACAAACTACACGCCCGCTGCATAAGGTAAAAAATTTGCGAATAACATTATTTGCTTGGCACTATCGCCCAAACGTCGGCCATTTTCGAATAAAGAAGAGGTGCATTATTTATCCGAATCCTGCTAACTTCACCAACAAGTTTCATTTAACATATATCCAACCATTTGTTCTCATCCTATCTTCTAAATGGGAAGTTACTACTATAAGATGTCTGAAAACATATGTAGCTTTCAACGACTGTAACATAGAATGATCGTCCCTATTTATGCTATAGAAGACGATCTAGGACTAATTACAACACACATGCAGTGTTTTCAAACTACTAAGTAATTTAAGAATCTAAAGGAAAGTTTGGTATATCAGTACTGCAAAGGCGCATTCATTAGTTTAGGTTATAATTGAAGGGCGTTCACAATATATAATTAATATTTTTAAGTGAAATACTAACTGATCCTACAGACTGCGCCATTTTTTTTTCAAACAACAAAGAAACAAAAACATATTACTAATAGACGGATTCACATATAATTTTGTACTGCATGGGGCCAAAAGTCCCGCCATAAATCAAAAACGCATTTCGTTTCGGAACATACTCATAATCAATTTCGTCATTGCCGTTGCGGGATTTATGATAATGCGGCCCTTTATTAGAAATTTCCGTAGAGCTCTCTGTGTTTCGGATTATAAATTCCGGAAGCGCATTGAGTTAATTATTTGGGTTTGACTGCTGCGATATGTCGGTGAAATTAATACTCGGGGTGGTAAGCGTGGGAGGGTGGGAGGGAGGAATGCGGCTGAATTATGTGCTCATACATAACTTTTTTTCAAACCCCCTCCTGTTTTACAGCTTTGGCCCCCCTTTTTAGCAGTGGGAACCTTAAAAATGGCGGCGATATCCGCCGGAAGTGACGTCTAGGTGACGTCATGACGACATACGTCAAATTATTGCGGAACAGTTGTCACCATACATAACTTTAGAAAATATAGATAAAAAGGAGACATAGGCTTCTCTGAAGGTGGAAATTGACATTTCAAAAAAAGCTCCCAAGCCCCCACCCCATCAAAAAGTGCCGGTATTGGCCGATTTCTACGCGGAAACAGCCGAAAGGGCGAACAGGCGAACTCGATTTGTTTGTATCGCAAAAATGGCGTCGGTTTTTGTGTTTAATGATAAACTTTAATTTATTTCTGGCTTTAACTATAAATTTAATATAAAATGTTCGGGTGTATCACGTTATTAAGTAGTTTGCTATGATATGTGGGTAATGGGGATGTTCCTAGCTGGAAAATAAGAGGAGCAGAGGCGATGGTGTAGCAACCATACCACCAAGTCCCGCAACGGCTGGGGGCTCGCTGTGCAAAGAGGGCCTAAGCGAAGCCGTTACTTGGTTGATTGAAACATTGATTTTAACAAGGCACAAAAATCAAATATGGCGGGGAATCTCTCTACTGGACAGAGGCTCGTTCTTGGGTCATGCAAGTTATCAAGGAATTCCATTTTATTTCAACGGTTGTATCTATTAAACCAGATCCTCCTTAAGAATTAAAAAACGTCCAACAGTAGCAATGTAGGTAGGTTTGAAGCCGTAACCACTAAAGCTAATCTCATGCATAAAATTATGCATGATTGCATTTTGAAAAAACAGTATTGTTTTGTGTAGGTATTGGTGATTGTGATTCAAAGAGCTATTTCTATGCAAGCAACAAGGGACTACAAAGCTATAATTAACATGGATTGATAAGTCAATAGCAAACAGAATAGTCCACTTTAAAATTTGGTTGTCTCTGCCCTGCTGTTTCTCAAGGGCAAGAATCCAGAGGCGGGATTAAAGTAAGAACCATAGATGATTTTTTTTACTTAATTAAGACAAATTGTTTCTTCTGTCATAGTTTTTTCCTCCCAAGATGTATTTTCAGTATTTTGTATGCATTTTATTAGTTTTTTTTTTAATGTTTGTATAAATATCTTAAATATTATCTACTTATTGGTTTACAGGAACTAAAACCCATGGCATATTTCTCAGTTCCACACTCTGCACCCCTGATATTTGAAACGATTCATTCCGCCTTGCACTTGCAGACATTGTTAATAGGATTAAGTATTCTTAGACTGACTACTTGAGTAAGCTGAGGGGGACTACAATCACGAAAAGACACATGGCTAAGGAGAATCAGGTAATTTGAAAGAGCTCAAGCTGAAAATCCATTTTATTTTTCAGTATGATTTATTTCATCCGTATTTATACAGAATGTTACAAAAAAAGGAGGCAAATTGGTGAACCACAGATTCTTTGATGAAAAATAATGGACCTTTTATTACCCCATTTTTCTTTTGGTTGTTTCCTCGGTTGTAAATCTTAAAATAATTTTATTTAGTAAGTCAAACAATCACTTCTCAAAGGATTTATTTCATATTTGGTAGACCTATTAAGTCGAAAAAGCCACATACTAGAACAAAATTTGACAGCCAATATAAATGATATCTTAATGTACTTTTTGCGCCCTTTGAACTTTTTTGGTTCTAGGCTGATGGCTTCCAATCAAGATCTGTTTAAAATAACAAATATAGCTTCAATTTGTTGTTTTCAAAAATGTTGATAAAATTTTTTTGAGACTATTTTACTAGAGAATTTTACACAGGAAAAATGTCATAGCAACAGCCTATTTTCTACTGACAAAACTGCTACCTGTTCCTACCTGGACAAAATCAACATGATGGTTTTTCAGCGACAAAATTTGCAATTTGTTAGGGTCAAGTAAAAAGTATTGTCAGTTTGACGAGTGTCACCTATTTGCTTTTAACTGCAGGTTGAAGTTTTCTCGTGAAATAGTCTTGTCGAATACCATTCAAGATAAAATTTGCTAAGGCAAAATATTTCTCTTGTTTTATTCAAGTTAGCTGCTCTTTGGCAATTTCGTTCATGACATTTTTTACAAAACCTGTCCTAAATGTCATTCACGAAATTGCCGGGCAACAAACTTTCATACCAATCAAAATATTTTGCCGGAAAAAATTTCTCTCTTATTATATTATAAACAAGGAAACTCAAAATTAATGCTTGGTTGCTTCTAAAAAAAGGTTGTAAAAGTACTTGAAAGGTCTTTGGTTGCAAATGAAAAATCAATTTGTCCAAATAATTTCATACTTTTTAAGCAACTTTTAAACAACTTCTTATTTGCATTGGGTGTCAGTTAATTTTAGAACCTATTTTTTTTTCTTATGCAGCTCTTTAGACTTAATATCCCTGCTAAATGAAACAAATATTTTGAGGAATAATAAAATGATTCAATAAAATAATTTTAAAAGTTACAACTTTGACACCTTGCAGAGCAAACGTGAGACTCTAATATGAAAAATTGGTTAATAAAAGTCCCATTATTTTTCAATAGAAAATCTGTGGTTAACAAATTGGCCTTCTTTTTTTAACACCCTGTATATTGTTATCTCTAAAATGATATCTTTATTAGGTATTCTCCATTTTTTTTACCTGATCTATGCAAAGTGAAAAAGTGCTTTTCTACTATACACAATGAAGTATTTATGTCTTTGAACATAAAAAGCTAATTTCTGTTTGTCCTTTCTTAAATTTTAAAAGGCCACACTTCAATTTCAAGTTTGAAAATATTACACCGTTTGTTCCTCATATTACTTTACTACTTTACTACGGCAATATTGACCAGTCATCATGTAACCCAACAGCTATACAATGCCCATTATTCTGTTCATTCATCCAATGCAGGTGGTTAGCAGGTTTAGGACAAATGAAACACCCTTGTAGATCGAAAAAGGGCCAACGTTTCGACGTATAGTTAACATCTTCTTCAGGGCTGTGACATATAATGAGAACACACTACTTAATGAAACAGGAAGGAACAAACATGATAATTTAAATACTTGCACAGGTGACAACAAAGTACAAACATTGATGATACGCTTATTAATATATGCATATACACTCTTTTCTTATTTAAGAGCATTAAAATTATTTTGCTATTCTTTAAAAGAGAAGCAAAAGAAGAAGAAGAAGAAGATCTACAAGGGTGTTTCATTTGTCCTAAACCTGCTAACCACCTGAACTGTAAGTGCTAAGGACGCGAACCACCATCACCACATTTATCCAATGTTCCATTATTCTCAATATGTCCGTGGGCCTTTCTGCAAGGATGGACTTGATATAGTTTTGTTTATTCCCCAGCAATTTGATGCTGGATGTGCAGAGTTTTCAAAGTGGAGCTCTTCACTGATGAAGATTTTAATGTCCCTAAAGAGTTTTGGGTCTCGCTACCCGCTACCCTGTTCGAGTCGGTGCCCTTGTACATCTCTGGAGGTGCAGAATATAGTTAAACCATATCTCACCATGGGCTTCGTCTTTAGGTGCCCTATCCTCTTCGGATGTTGGCAATCATGAGCGCTATCTGAACCTTGTCTACAGCTTGTCGGAACAATGTGGTAGTGCTCACTCCATACCATTGCCTTAAGTTTTTTAGCCAGGATACCAGCTCATTCCTTAAGATGTGATCGAAATACTCCAGTTTGCGCTTTTTTAATGTGAACATAACTTCCAGTTGCTTGTCGAGCCGTTGAAGTACCTCGGTGTTACGCACTCTTTCTACCCAGGAGATTCTCAATAGCCTTCTGTACGTCCACATTTCAAAGGCTTCCAATTTTTTGCACATCGCATCGTGGAGGCCCAAGCTTCCTTTCCATAAAACAGTTTGTTGAGCACGTAACAGCGCAGTATTCGGATGCGCAGAGGCAAGCTTAAATTTCTGCTGCAAAGTACATTATTCATCCTCAGGAACGAAGCACGGGCTTTTTTGACACAACTTTTTGTTAACCAAGGGCATAGACAGAATTAAAATCTTAAGCAGTAAGTGTTATGTGTTTTTCCTCATTTAGTTGGTCAAGAGCAATATTTTGGTCAAACAGGTTAAGAAAACACTTAAAACATAAATAGCTATTTATGTAACCAGTTACGAAAAATCCGATTTTGTGTAACGAATGAATGTTTGCGGGACGAGCGCAGCGAGTTCCCGCAATTTGAATAAGATACACAAAAAAGGTTTTTCGTCACGTGTTTCATACAAGATTTTTTCTAATTTTGACTACAAATACCTACTTAGAGAGATAATTATTATTATTAAACTTCAATATTTACTTTTAAACCACTTTGTATCTACTTAATACCGTAAAACTATAGCAACGGTGTGCCACAGCCGAAACCTGCAACTGGTGGTGACACCAACTTTTCATCACTAGTTACGAAAGATTTTACTTTTCGTAACTAGTTACGAAAAGTAGGACGTTACGTCACTGTCATCAGTATTGAAAAGTGCCACTTTATATGTCAGAATTAGAAAAACTTATTTTTAATTGTCTGTGTCCTTTATGTCACTTAAGAATAATGCTTTATGGGCCATTTGCACCAAGCAATTTTTAATTGCATCTAGTTAAGGCTTCCTTTATTACCATGGTTACTCACGCTTATAACTATGTTTTAGGGATCCTTAACTTTAGGTTAACCTAAATTTGCTCAATAGAGGTCCGTTTGCACACCTTTTCTTAAAAAATTTGGTAAGTGACAGATCGAGTGACATCAATGCATTTTATAAGGGAAATTTTAAGTTCCACTTAGATCAACATTATGGGGAAGGTGTGCAAATGGCCCTAAATGGAACATTTTACTATAAAGTTTAAGCATTTTGATAATAAAAATCATGAAAGTTAAAAGAAAGTTATATATTTCGCAGAAAATAACTTTCTTTTACCTTTCATAACCTATGGTATATAGCGCCAATCAGGTTTTTTGTACCTTTTTGTTATACATTCACTATTACCTTGCTTTTTAATACCTACGATAACCTTGCTTGTCACTTTTGATTTGTGTGTCAAAGTTAATAAATGTGTTCGCGTCTTTTTCGGTCAACTCCTAGAGGATGCTGAGGACGGAGGTTGAGGTTTGTTCGCCTCTAGAAAGTAATTACGCAATTACTCCGTCCAAAAGAGAGTAGTAAGTACTTTTGGTTAACATATACATTTAGTAAGTTTGACCCACATTTCAAAAAAAAACTTTAATTTATCTTTTATGTTACTTTTTTTTTATTTTTTTTTTATTCTAGAGCACTTTCTTGTATTTCATCTTTGCTTTTATGTATGTTTTCTATAATATTTAAGCTTTGAAACAAATAGTATAATTCAATGTTGGTAGGGGTATTAGCCCTCGAAGTAGTTGTTTCTATTTGTTTCCTTCTTTATGCATAACTACAAGGTTTTGGAAATGCCGAAAGCAGATAAATTTTCAAATTTCCAAATTGTAATTATACATGTGCAATTTTCACATATCTTAATTAAACTCTGGTTCTATATTCTTTGCAAAAAGCTTAATATTTTTTGGCTTTTTAGCATTGATTTTTTATTACTTTATTAATTCATTTTAATATTTTTTTAATTTTTTTGCTTTATAAAATGAACTTTGAAACAAACAGTGTAATTCAATGCCGGTAGGGGTATTAGCCCTCGGAGTAGTTGTTTCTGTTTGTTTCCTTCTTAAACGCTGCAATATTTTTGGTTATATATATAGTTTTCAATTTCCAATTAGTAAACATTGCCTTTTGCATATTTTAAATTAGAGTTTCCTGCGAAAAAGCTAAAAATTTCGTTTCACTAATAAAAATCATTCCGCAAAATTTGAATCTGACGCACTCAATAGATGTTTCTACATATCGAAACATCTATTGAGTCAGCATCTTGGGGGAAATCGCTTTAAAGCACTCCTAAATATTCTCCAATTAATGGCTGAACTTTCATTACAGAAAATTGATAAACACTTCTTGACTTTGCCCGTTACAGTAGACAATTTCAAACTAAAAGTCAAACAAAATCTACTAATTTTATTTTTTGCAATCTGTTTGGAAACACATTGTATAACTACCAAGTCAAGTGTTAAGGGCTTAAAACCATTAGTATCACAAAATCACAATATTTTATATTTATTTCTTCTTAATGTGTATGTTTCTTTTTCTAGAAATGCCCGAAAAGAAAATATTTTGTTCCTGATAATTCAGTCAGACACAGAATAATATTACAAGGTATTATTTTTAGATGTTTATGTGTTTATTTGCTGATAATAAAATTTAAATAGATATTTTTTCCCTTTTAAGTTATATAAAAACGTAAATTGTATATAATAAGGCCTCAATGTTCGTGTATTTTAATTACGTGTCCTTCCTCCATTCCACTTTAATGTTTTAATAAACAGTTGTCGTACATAACAGTTTATTCTTTTAATAAAGCAGGTAAGTTAGTAAGTACCTAAGTGGTTTTTGAAATTAAGGCCATTTCAAATTGATATTCATCTAGCTGGCTGGAAAATGATATGTAATATTCATACAGTCTACTAGATGAATATTTATTGGATATGGACATTACTTGTGGATAAAAAAAGACTATGCATGGACAATTGTTACGATTCGGGAGGGTAAATGATTAAGTTGATCGCTAATGGAAATGCAACCCGAATGCGCTGTCTCACTTGTCAGCTGTGGCAGCTTTGGTTTGGAAGCAAAATTTGGCCTGTCATAATGGTCACTTCAGTTGATTGACTTTGACACTTACATCTATTTGAATAATCTATGGTTGTCATTGTCATGATTTTTATTTCCAATCCAATAGAATATTCAACTTAAATCCATCTATTAGCTAAAGCGGTAGGGCTCCTAGCCCTTAGCTCCAAAAGGCAAAATTAATAATGAGTTTAAATTTGAACGTATTGCGTGGATTATATATTCTGGTTTTAGATATTTAAATTTGAAATGATCCAAGGGTAGGGAGACTGCTCAAACAGGTTTTCTTTTGTTAAAAATACTTAACTACCTAATGGCCATTTCCACATTTTCCACCAAGCAAATTTTAAGGAAACTTAAAGTTAAGGGCCCTCAAACCATATATATTAGTATGGGTAACCATGGTAATAATGGAAGCCTTAACTAAGTATACTTAAAAATTGCTTGGTGCGATCGGCCATAAGGTATAATAAAGTAAGTTTAAATGAGATCAAGATTAAATGGGTAGGTTTGGCTTATTTAAAAATCAATTGAACGACAGTTAAGGCAAAAAAATAAATAATTGCACCCATATGTGACAGCATATTTTCCAGCAAACCATGCCAAATATTGGGGAATCATGTAAATGTAACTGCACTTTATCTTGAACAAATTTAATCAAGGGATCGAAAAACCCGCAGTTAGAATAGTTATTTTGGTTTTCTTTGAGGTTTTAGGGTATAATATGGCTTCGGAGTTCGATTTTTAAGAACCTCTATAAACGCGAGATTTTCAACAAAATTTCGGACATTTTTTTTTGGTTGTTTTTGATCGGAATGGCACGTTTGCAATCCATTGAGAACATAACAAACTAAATTGAAATGAAATTAACCTCTAAAGAGCTTTTTTTAAAAA
Source organism: Taphrorychus bicolor (assembly GCA_951812265.1). Taxonomy (NCBI): domain Eukaryota; kingdom Metazoa; phylum Arthropoda; class Insecta; order Coleoptera; family Curculionidae; genus Taphrorychus; species Taphrorychus bicolor. The sequence goes on along the minus strand of OX638300.1, from coordinate 31,153,319 downwards.
TAGTCTAAAAACGATTCTAAAAGCGCCTAAAATTCGACCTCCGAAAGGGTCTATCTCCGGAAATATTGAACTTACGGAACTTCCGATGGTGGGAGGTGAAAGAGGATATCAAGAACAGGACAACACAATTGGACTCACTCTATTCGGTCCAGGCGTTCTTAAGTAACAGGCGGTACAGTTGAGAATTGAGAAAAAAGTTGTAATACCCCCACTTTGGAGATCTTCTTCTTGGAACAAAAAATGGGAAATTTTTTTTTGCTGTTTTTGATCGAAATGGCGCGTATGCAATCCCCTGAGAACATAACAAACTCAATTCGAATGGAATTAACCTCTAAAGAGCTTTTTTTAACAATGGTTCAAAAATCGAATCTAAAAGTGCCTAAAAATCGACTTCCGAAGGGGTCTATCTCCGGAAATATTGCACCTACGGAACTTCCGAAGGTGGGAGGTGAAACAGGACATCAAGAATAGGACAACACAGTTAGATTCACTCTAATGGGTCCAGGCGTTCTCAAGTTGCAGGCGGTCAAATTTGAGAATTGAGAAAAAAGTCATAATACCCACCCATAAATATTGCATCCACGGAACTTCCGATGGTGGGAGGAAAAAGAGGACCTCAAGGAGAGGAATAAACAGTTGGATTCACTCCAATCGGTCAAGGAGTTCTCAAGTTACAGGCGGCCAAATTTGAGAATTGAGAAAGAAATCGTAATACCCCCCCCTTTGGAGATTTTCAAAAAAATTTCGGATTTTTTTTTGCCGTTTTTGATTGGAATGGCTCGTTTGCAATTCCTAAGAAGGTAACAAACTGAATTCGAATAAAATTCCCATCTAAAGAGGTTTTTTTTAAAAATGGTCCAAAAACGCGATTCTAAAAATGCCGAAAAATCGATCTCCTAAGGGGTCTCTCTCCGAAAATATTGCATCCACGGAACTTCCGATGGTGGGAGGAAAAAGAGGACTTCAAGGAGAGGCATAAACAGTTGGATTCACTCCAATCGGTCAAGGAGTTCTCAAGTTATAGGCGGTCAAATTTGAGAATTGAGAAAAAAGTCATAATACCCACCCATAAATATTGCATCTACGGAACTTCCGATGGTGGGAGGAAAAAGAGGACTTCAAGGAGAGAAATAAACAATTAGATTCACTCCACTCGGTCAAGGAGTTCTCAAGTTACAGGCGGTCAAATTTGAGAATTGAAAAAGAAATCGTAATACCCCCCCCCCCGCCGTTTGGAGATTTTCAAAAAAATTTCGGAATTTTTTTTGCCGTTTTTGATAGGAATGGCTCGTTTGCAATTCCTAAGAAGATAACAAACTGAATTCGAATAAAATTCCCATCTAAAGAGGTTTTTTTAAAAATGGTCCAAAAACGCGTTTCTAAAAGTGCCGAAGAATTGATCTCCGAAAATATTGCATCCACGGAACTTCCGATGGTGGGAGGAAAAAGAGGTCTTCAAGGAGAGGAATAAACAGTTGGATTCACTCCAATCGGTCAAGGAGTTCTCAAGTTACAGGCGGTCAAATTTGAGAATTGAGAAAGAAATCGTAATACCCCCCCCCCCCCGTTTGGATATTTTCAAAAAAATTTCGTAACATTTTTTTTTGCTCTTTTTGATCGGATTGGCTCGTTTGCAATTCCTAAGAAGGTAATAAACTGAATTCGAATGAAATTCCCTTCTAAAGAGGTTTTTTTAAAAATGGGTTCTAAAAGTGCCTAAAAATCTACCATCGAAGGTGTCCATTTCCGAAAATTTTGCAGCCTACAGAACTTCTGTTGTTGGCAGATTTTCAAAAAAAGGTCGGAAATTTTGTTTGCTGTTTGGATCGGAATGGCACATTTGCAATCCCCTGAGAACATGACAAACTCAATTGGAATGAAATTAACGTCTAAAGAGTTTTTTTTTTAAAATGGTCTAAAAACGCCATTCTGAAAATGCCTAAAAATAGACCTCCGAAGGGGTCTGTCTCCAGAAATATTGCAGCCACGGAACTTCCGATGGTGGAAGGTGAAAGAGGGTATCAAGAAGAGGACAACACAGTTGGATTCACTCTAATCGGTCCAGTCATTCTCAAGTTACAGGTGGTCAAAGTTGAGAATTCAGAAAAAAGTCGTTATAGTCGTTTTCAGGAAGATATTCATCTAGCCAGCCATGGAAATATCGGTTTTGTAGTGGCAGCCCTTCTTCCAAACATTTTTCAACTTATATCTGGGGAAATTCTTATTTTCTATTGGTATCTATGACGTTCCGTCAAAATTTAAGAAATGGCATGACGCTTATGTTATATCCTTGTTTTCCGTAAGTATTTCGAGAAAGGGGGCATAATATTACGTCTGTCGATTCCTTGGAAGCATTTTTGTAAATATTGTGAATGTAATTCTCATATTTCTTTTTTCCTTATTCCAATTTTCGTGAGTAATTTTCAAATAACTACACTACTTATCATCATCAAACAGAGCTTTATAGTACTGCTTTTCTACTCAACAACTCATATAGTGAAAACAGAAAGTGAAATAAACCTACGAACAACCACTGATTTGATTCCCCCCCCCCAGAGCTGCAGCTGCATTGATTGTTTTTTGACTTCGCATGAAGACTGTAAGCAAAGTGCTTGATGCTTGGAAAGTGGCAAATGCCACTTGTAGACAATAATAAAACCAAACAAAAAAAGAAATGCCCAGTGTCCAGTATCCAAGTCACATCTTTAAGTTTCTAGTGAATGATTTTGCATTATCCAAGATAAATGAAGAATAATCGTTTGACCATCTCAATTATCCATGAATGTGTTGAAGGAACGACGGACGGACTAACCTGAACAAAACTTGTGTGTGTTTCTGTTTATAAATTTGAAGGTTCTGTTAAGTGATTGTGTGGGATCCAATTTGGGGGTGACCGTTGTGATCTCAGTTATACAGAGTGCTAAATATGTAAGTGTTAATCTCTCGGACGGATGCATATAATATTTGTCAAATAACACTACGTATTTATTTATTATCATACTCCTGTATATCATATTAGGTATATTCATTTTTTGCTAATGTGATTGCTAACGACTGGGCTTCAAAAGGGGCCTCTTCAAGTTTACATCCTGGGTTCTAATATTTGAACCACCATAAATTTCAAGTGTTTTGAATAATGTATTACATGATGGTGGTGGTGGTTCACGTCCCTAAGTACTTACAGTTGCCATATTTCAAATCGCAATGGTGTTTTATTTTGTCCTATACCTGCTAACCACCGCAATTAGAAGAAAGCCAGCAGCATGTGTATGTAATTATCTTCTTCTGCAAATGTAACTTTTAATTATACTTGAGATTTTAACAAAAACCAAGCAGAAAACTTTTATTTTTTGTCATGTCATGGTTGTTGTTAGCTCGAAAGTTTGTATCCAAATCACAAACTCTCAAGTACATCTTTTAAGCCCAAGGGTCCAATGTGGGCTGCATTGAGAAAAAAATTTATACAAGCAACTAGGTGTCCTTGACCTGCACTATACACTTCTGAAATCATGTTATGATAGACATCCTATAGTGGAAGGTAAAGTCCTAATGTTGGATATAAAATATTTATACTATATTGTAATCAATAAAAAATACCAATGTGAGTGTTATAATTTTTTAAATATCTTCCAAAATGTGTCCAAAAAAGTTGGATGTGAAGTTTTCATAGAATAGGATAGAACAATAAAAGTAGCTGGTACTTTATTACTCCAGCATGCTTGTCTCCTGACAATTCACAGCCAACTTTTTATACAAATAGAAATACAACTTTATTCAGGAATAGGTATGTTTACAATCAAATTACAGATATAAAGAAGACAACAAAACTAGTGTACACGATACTACAGGCTAGATGTAAATTTGCACCTAGGTGACTAAACACCTGTATGTGCAAATAATAACCAGTAAGTAGGTCTAACAGACGATCGATATAGATTTGCCATAAACATACCACCACCACAGCAAAGTAAAGCTAACATAAAAAAATTGTTAAATGAATCAGTCTAAGGTATACACTCTATAAATTAGATCAGAACAAGAAATCAGCTTTTATAGTTAAAATAAGTTCATAAAGTAGTGTCTATTGTGGTATATGTAGTTCCTACACATTTTTTTGTATCTCATTCCAGCCTGGCTTCTAATTTCCACCGGCAAAAGGTTATACATTTTAGGGGCGAGGTAATTGTAAGATCTAAGCTTTTTTGAGGTATTGATAATTGGCATTTCCAGATGTCTATCAGCGCTATTCCTAGTACTGTAAGAGTTAAACTTAATGAGTTTTTTCATTAAACACATTATACTTGTTTTGCTTTGTATATAAAATAAAAAGTTCTTGCAACTTCAACAGCATTTTTATTGCAAGTATAATAAGTTATTTGCAAAGGGGTTCTTAATTTCAAACTAATAAATAGCCTTTACATGTTTCTAAAAGTTACTTCAAATTCTATGCACATAAGAATTATAAGTCGAAACATTTTCAACTGAGTTTATAAGAAATGACCCCTGCTTATGCTATTTAGTTTAAAAGAACTGTAGCTCTCTTTTGTTGAAAATAACTTGGTTCCATTCCACCAAGAAGCCATTCCAGAATGGTCTATCATTCTTGACAACTGACTAAATGATATCGAAATTGAAATAAACAATGTACTTGACCAGAGTGGTTCTGCAACCATGTCAAGATGGTTCCTCATTTCAGTTTGAAATGTTTGCAAGTGAGTGGGCCAAAATGATTTTTTAAATGTTCTGCAGCATGTTGGAACAAACCTAATATTAAATCAGACAATTGCTAAATCACCACACAAACGTTTTAGTTTCTTGATATTTAGGTAATTTAAAAAATTAAATGCTCAATTATGCAAGAGTTCTTTTAGTGTAATTAGTTTATAATGGGAAATCATACCTATATATGTAACAAAACAAAAATACACTTCTCTAAATACCTACAAATGAATGAAAGGGCCAACTTTGATCCAACAATGGAGCTTTACCCAAATGACAATTGAAATGATATAACAGTAAATTCATCAAAATATTCTTTTCTTTATCATGGGGGGTAATCTTTATTAATATTAACTCAAGATCCAAAGTGATCATACATGGTGAACGGTAGATGAAAGTGGTGGATGGCATACAGCATATAGGTTCCTATATGAAAAGGCCACTGGGACTCTCACCAGGGATCATCACACAATCCAAATCACATGGCAGTAACTACTTGAATTCAGTCTGGTAGAAAACAATCTTTTCTCAGATGCTTTTGCTGTTTGGAACAATTTTTACTTGACTGCAACCTACATTTAATTTTAAGCTTGGAGTGGTAGACTATATAATATTAGGGTAAGACCTGCACAGGCGTAAGCATAGTTCAATGTATGGTTTATTCCCAGGGCATCCGGACACTAAGGTAATTTCTGGGTGAGTATATTCGGAACTTTTGGAAATCTTGTTCATGGTTGATGGTCCAGTTCAGTTCTTCCCTCTGCATATACATACTGATTTAACGCTCGCTTTAGCTGGTACTAATCAATCATCAATAACTGCTTGAATGCGATTTTAATGTCTCAATGTTTGTATTTCTAACTTGTAACTCCACTCTGGCATCTTATTTTGCAGAAGTTGGAGGTTGCAGATGAGTTTTCTGGGTCATGCGATGAATTGTGTTAATAGTTCTGGGTGATAGTTAGTCGTTAATTAAGCCAGTTTACTTTTCCTACATTACAAACGCAGAATAATAATAGGATTTGAGCAAAATTTGAGAAATAAAGTAGTTATGTTTGAAAATTACAAAATTTGAGGTTAAAACCCGATAAATGAGTTCGTTAAGTTCGCTTCGCACCAATCTCCGATCTAGTAACTTTTCAATTGTTTTTAAAAGGTGCGTTTACAATGTCATGGGTGGCTAGATGAATATCTTCCTGAAAACGACTATATACCCCCTTTGGACATTTTCAAAAAAATGTCGGTAATTTTTTTTCTGTTTTTGATCGGAATGGTACGGTTTGATCACAATTTGCAATCCCCTGAGAACATAACAAACTCAACTGGAATGAAATTAACCTCTAAAGAGCTTTTTTTAACAATGGTCCAAAAACACGATTCTAAAAGTGCCTAAAAATCGACCTCCGAAGGTGTCTATCTCCGGAAATATTGCACCTACGGAACTTCCGATGGTGGGAGGTGAAAGACATCAAGGAGAGGACAACACAGTTGGATTCACTCTAATCGGTCCAGGCGTTCTCAAGTTACAGGTGGTCAAAGTTGAGAATTCAGAAAAAAGTCGTAATACCCCCCCCCCCTTTAGAGATTTAAAAAAAAATCGGAAATTTTTTTTGCTGTTCTTGATCGGAATGGCACGTTTGCAATCCCCTGAGAACATTTTTGTATTGCCGACAATAATTAACTGTGTACTATGAAAGTGGTATTTAATTTATTTAACTTAAGTTTTTTCAGTACTTCAGTTACAAAATTATAAATTCTGCCTTGGAGGTTTTACTTAAAAGAGACAATTTACGAATATACATTACATATATCTCAAAACAATCAAGATCAAGCTTCAAGTTGTGTTTGATATATAAAAAGCTTGATACGTCATACTGCCTTGGGGGGCAAACATGTCAAATGACGTAATTCTGCAATGACCACCTTCTGATTGGGAGATTTTTTGCCCTGTCAAAATCGTGACTTCAGTTGATTGACATTGACATTTAAATCTATTTGCGTGTATCAATCTAAGTACCCCTCTACTCGTCAAACAGCCTTGCGTTTCCTCATTTTTAGCCTCGTTTGCGACGGGGAAAAACGTAAACTAAAACGAACAATGCTGACTTAAAAGAGCCGTTTGTTTGCGTATTTTTCAAAATAAATTACTCTTCAAATGATAAAAGCTTTGTCATTTGTCGGGCCGTACGTAAAGCGCTTAACTGAAGTGTGATTAAAGTCGACAGAAAAGGAAATGCCTCATTTACCTTGAAAGCGCTATGGATATTACTTTTGAGGCAAAATATCAAAAGTGTTTTGCTTCAATTTAAAATCTTAAAAATTGCATGGATATTTTCCTTTTTTTCCTTCCGTCATTCACCGACGAAGAAATATATTCTGACGACGTTTTTCATTACACCTTCAAGAACTGTTAGGGCAAATAAGCTATTTTCCACCACCTTCTCGAGTTCCAGCTGAATATGGCGTTCAGGGGATTGCTTCGGAAAGCTTGTCATGTCCTTTCATATCGTCTCAATGGAATAGCAAAAAACGTGCACGGTCAGGGGCGGCTTGAGCAGGTTAAGGGTAAAACTGAGCCAAACGGTCAGCATTAGCTGCCTGCGGTCCCTTTTTTCCCCCTATCCCGGCTGAAACATTATGTTTCGCCGGGAAATATCGGGAATATTTTGTGTTCTGTTTTAACCCTCAGAAAAATGAAAGAGGAAGATAAGCCAGACTTTTCCCCTCACTATAATACGCGCTGCATTTTAACCTTTTGTTTATGACGTTTCTCCATTGGAGAGCGAGTGCACATTATATCACGTTCATCAGCTCCTTGTCCCAACTCTCGTTCTTTTTGAAATATTATACCTACGTGTCTAAAAGCCTTAATCAGATTACGCGTCATTTTTCAAGCATCGCCTTGTTACTCGGTCGGGAAGGGCGTCGCATGAAGGGCTGATAAATTGGCTTTGGGAAGTCTCGTTACCTGCAATGTCTCACGTTTTATGTACACGTAACGCGAACGACTTAATAAGGGGGTATGATTTGTTCAGAGGCATTAATCTCGTCATTATGTACAAGGGCATCATTTGGAATAAAAGTACAAAGGGCATACAATCTTGAGATTATTACCACTTAAATTAAAAATAGAGAAATCTACAATTTTCAAACTGAAAATGAATGGAGATCCTATAACTACAATCTACATGAGTCTTTTTGCGATACATACAAATTATTTTCTAAAATAGTTTTTAAGTTTATTATTAAATACTGAGAGTGCTTTTTTTACCATAATTATCAAGAAAATCTATTAGATTTATCTATAATCTTTGTTTAATTTAATCTTTTTCTGAACTTGGCAGTGGAGGCATTAAAACTCTCTCCATCTTCGTTTTCAAAACCGACATTTTCTAAAATTGTTGTCAAACACTGAATATGCCTTTTTCTTACCCTAATTAGCTGTCTGTGTTTGATTAAGCATTGTTTGTACTTTAACTTCCATAGGTCTTGTGCATCAAATTCTTCTTCATCTTTAAGTTTTCAAAACCGGCATTTTCAAGTTTGTTACCAAATACTGAAAATGCCTTTTTTACCCAAATTATCAAAAATATCTATCAGCCCTCTGTGTTTGATTAAATGCTTTGCTGAACATTAACTTTTTTATGTTTTATGCATCAAATCCTTCTCTATCTCTAAATTATTTTCAAAACCGGCATTTCCTAAAATTATTTTCAAGTTTGTTTTCAAGTACTAAAAATGCCTTTTTTTTACCCGAATTTTCAAGAAAATGTATTAGCTGTATACATTGGATTAAACCTTTTTCTGAACTTAAACTTTCCTAGGTTTTACGCATCAAATCCTGCTCCATTTTCAAGTTATTTTCAAAACTGGCATTTTCCAAAATTGTTTTCAAGTTTATTATCAAATACTGAAAGTTCCCTTTTTAACTCAATTTTCAATAAATTCTATTAGATGTCTGTATTTGATTAAAACTTTTTCTGAACTTCAATTTTCCTAGGTTTTAGGCGACAAATAATTCTCTATCTTCAAGTTTTCAAAACTGGCATTTACGAAAATTGTTTCCAAGTTAATTATCAAATACTGAAAATGCCTTTTTTTTACCCCAATTTCAATAGAAAATACCTTTTAGGATGGGAAAATGCCTTTTATCCCAATTATCAAAAAAGTCGAATAGCTGTCTGTGTTTGATTAAATGTTCTTCTAAACTTCAACTTCTCTACGTCTTATGAATAAATTCCTTCTCCATCTTCAAGCTTTCTCTACCAGTATTTTCTAAAATTGTTTTCAAGTTAATTATCAAATACTGAAAATGTCTTTTCGCCCCAATTTTCAAAAAGTCGACTAGCTGTCTGTGTTTGATTAAGTGTTCTTTAAACTTCAACTTTCCTAGTTTTTATGCATAAATTCCTTCTCCATCGTCAAGATTTCGAAACCGGCCTTTTCTAAAATTGTTTCCAAGTTAATTATAAAATACTGAAAATGCCTTTTTACCCCAATTTTCAAAAAAGTCGATTAGCTGTCTGTGTTTGATTAAATATTCTTCTAAACTTCAACTTCTCTACGTCTTATGAATAAATTCCTTCTCCATCTTCAAGTTTTCACAACCAGCATTTTCGAAAATAGTTTTCAAGTTAATTATCAAATACGGAAAATGCTTTTTATCCCAATTTTCAATAAAATCTATTAGCTGTCTGTGTTTGATTAAATATTCTTCTAAACTTCAACTTCTCTGCGAGTTATGAATAAATGCCTTTTCCATCTTCATGTTTTCACAACCAGTATTTTCGAAAATTGTTTCCAAGTTAATTATCAAATTCTGAAAATGCCCTTATACCCCAATTTTCAACAAAGTGTTTGATTAAATATTCTTCTAAACTTCAACTTCTCTACGCCTTATGATTAAATTCCTTCTCCATCTTCAAGTTTTCACAACCAGTATTTTCTAAAATTGTTTTCAAGTTAATTATCAAATACTGAAAATGCCTTTTATCCCAATTTTCTATAAAGTCGATTAGCTGTCTGTGTTTGATTAAATATTCTTCTAAACTTCAACTTTTCTAAGTCTTACGCAAAAATTCCTTCTCCCTCTTCAAGTTTTCACAAGTATTTTCTAAAATTGTTTTCAAGTTAGTTATCAAATACTGAAAATGCCTTTTCATCCCAATTTTCAAACAAGTCGATTAGCTGTCTGTGTTTGATTAAATGTTCTTCTAAACTTCAACTTTCCTAGATTTTATGCATAAATTCCTTCTCCACCGTCAAGATTTCGAAACCGGCCTTTTCTAAAATTGTTTCCAAGTTAATTATCAAATACTGAAAATGCCTTTTTACTCCAATTTTCAAAAAAGTCGATTAGCTGTCTGTGTTTGATTAAATGTTCTTCTAAACTTCACCTTTTCTAGATTTTATGCATAAATTCCTTCTCCATCGTCAATATTTCGAAACCGGCCTATTCTAAAATTGTTTTCAAGTTAATTATCAAATACTGAAAATGCCTTTTCATCCCAATTTTCAAACAAGTCGATTAGCTGTCTGTGTTTGATTAAATGTTCTTCTAAACTTCAACTTTCCTAGATTTTATGCATAAATTCCTTCTCCACCGTCAAGATTTCGAAACCGGCCTTTTCTAAAATTGTTTCCAAGTTAATTATCAAATACTGAAAATGCCTTTTTACTCCAATTTTCAAAAAGTCGATTAGCTGTCTGTGTTTGATTAAATGTTCTTCTAAACTTCAACTTCTCTACGCCTTATGAATAAATACCTTCTCCATCTTCAAGTTCTCACAACCAGTATTTTCTAAAATTGTTTTTAAGTTAATTATCAAACACTGAAAATGCCTTTTCACCCCAATTTTCAAAAAAATCGATTAGCTGTCTGTGTTTGATTAGATGTTCTTCTAAACTTCAACTTCTCTACGTCTTATGAATAAATTCCTTTTCCATCTTTAAGTTTTCCCAACCAGTATTTTCCAAAATTGTTTCCAAGTTAATTATCAAATACTGAAAATGCCTTTCCACCCCAATTTTCAAAAAGTCGATTAGCTGTCTGTGTTTGATTAAATGTTCTTCTAAACTTCAACTTTCCTAGTTTTTATGCATAAATTCCTTCTCCATCGTCAAGATTTCGAAACCGGACTTTTCTAAAATCGTTTTCAGTTAAATATCAAATACTGAAAATGCCTTTTATACCAATTTTCTATAAAGTCGATAAGCTGTCTGTGTTTGATTAAATATTCTTCTAAACTTCAACTTTTCTAGGTCTTCCGCAAAAATTCCTTCTCCCTCTTCAAGTTTTCACAAGTATTTTCTAAAAGTGTTTTCAAGTTAATTATCGAATACTGAAAATGCCTTTTTTCCGAAATTTTCAAAAAAGTCGATTAGCTATCTGTGTTTGATTAAATGTTCTTCTAAACTTCGACTTCTCTACGCCTTATGAAAAAATTCCTTCTCCATCTTCAAGTTTTCACAACCAGAATTGTCTAAAATTGTTTTCAAGTTAATTTTCAAATACTGAAAATGCCTTTTCACCCCAATTTTCAAAAAAGTCAATTAGCTGTGTATGTTTGATTAAATGTTCTTCTAAACTTCACCTTTTCTAGATTTTATGCATAAATTCCTTCTCCATCGTCAATATTTCGAAACCGGCCTATTCTAAAATTGTTTTCAAGTTAATTATCAAATACTGAAAATGCCTTTTTACTCCAATTTTCAAAAAAGTCGATTAGCTGTGTATGTTTGATTAAATGTTCTTCTAAACTTCATCTTTCCTAGATTTTATGCATAAATTCCTTCTCCACCGTCAAGATTTCGAAACCGGCCTTTTCTAAAATTGTTTCCAAGTTAATTATCAAATACTGAAAATGCCTTTTTACTCCAATTTTCAAAAAAGTCGATTAGCTGTCTGTGTTTGATTAAATGTTCTTCTAAACTTCAACTTCTTTACGTCTTATGAATAAATTCCTTCTCCATCTTCAAGTTTTCACAACCAGTATTGTCTAAAATTGTTTTCAAGATAATTATCAAATACTGAAAATGCCTTTTCACCCCAATTTTCAAAAAAGTCGATTAGCTGTGTATGTTTGATTAAATGTTCTTCTAAACTTCATCTTTCCTAGATTTCATGCATAAATTTCTTCTCCATCATCAAGATTTTGAAACCGGCCTTTTCTAAAATTGTTCTCAAGTTACTTATCAAATACTGAAAATGCCTTTTCACCCCAATTTTCAAAAAAGTCGATTAGCTGTCTGTGCTTGATTAAATATTCTTCTAAACTTCAACTTCTCTACGTCTTATGAATAAATTCCTTCTCCATCTTCAAGTTTTCACAACCAGTATTTTCTAAAATTGTTTCCAAGTTAACTATCAAATACTGAAAATGCCTTTTCACCCCAATTTTCAAAAAAGTCGATTAGCTGTCTGTGCTTGATTAAATATTCTTCTAAACTTCAACTTCTCTACGTCTTATGAATAAATTCCTTCTCCATCTTCAAGTTTTCACAACCAGTATTTTCTAAAATTGTTTTCAGTTAACTATCAAATACTGAAAATGCCTTTTTACCCCAGTTTTCAAAAAAGTTGATTAGCTGTCTGTTTTGGATTAAATGTTCTTCTAAACTTCAACTTCTCTAAGTCTTATGCATAAATTCCTTCTCCATCTTCAAGTTTTCACAACTAGTATTTCCTAAAATTGTTTTTGAGTTAATTATCAAATAATGAAAATGCCTTTTTCCCCCAATTTTCAAAAAAATCGATTAACTGTCTGTGTTTCATTAAATATTTTTCTGAACTTTTGCCTTTTTTTAAAAGTTTCAAAGTTTTGAAAATGCCTCTTTATGCTCCAAGTGTCAAAGAAAATCATATAAGCTGTTCACGAAAAATCAATTAGTTGTTCGTGGTTCATTTAATCTTACTCAGAACTTGAAGTACAAAAACCAACAAAATTGTTCTCTATTATCAAGATCGTAAAAAAGGCATTTTCTAGAATCGTTTTCAGGTATATCCTGAAAACAAACTTTTCTGCCCAAAAGTGTCAATTTCCTTAGGTCTTATGCTTCCAATTCTTCTCTTTTCTTTTCACATAAGAGGATTTTCTTAAAGCGGTTTTCAACTGTGTTATCAGAACCTGAAAATGCCTCTTTTGCTGTAAATATCATGAAAAATCAATTAGCTGTTCGTGACTGCTAACTAACTCCAAATTGTGCTTTTTAATCAACTTCAAAAAAGCAACATTTTCTGAAAACTTGAAAATGCCTTTTTTGCCCCTATGTATCAACTTTCTTAGGTTTTTTTTCCAATTTTCTATCTGTGATCAAATAAAAAAAACGGCATTTTTTTTAGAGTTATTTCGCATTTGTTATCGAATCTTGAAAATGCTTCTTTTGCTCCAAATATCATAAAAAAAAATTGACTAGTTGTTCGTAATTGATTTAACCTTTCTCAGAAATTCAACTTTCTTAAATTTTTTGTTCCAAATTGTTCTCTATTATCAAGTTCACAAAACGGCATTTGCTAGAATCGTTTTCAAGTTTGTTCCTGAAAATTGTCTTTTTTACCCCCAAGTGTCAATTTTCTTAGGTCTGATGCTTCAAATTATATTCAGTTCATTGGGTCCAAGCAAGTTTAAATAATTCTCATTTATTCAAAACATTTGAGAAAAGCGAAATCTGAGTTCCGAACCAATAACTTACACTACACGAACCTCACACTAATTCCATTACGTTTTTTTCTTCGTGCCTGTTCTTACGGCGTTTCTCTCACCTAAATTACGTCACCATAAATTGCGTTCCCATTCATAAAGGCCAGAAAACCAGGTTTCCGGGCCCGACGAACAAATTTAAAAAATTAAATCCGCCACGATTTATGGGAATTGAATTTTCGGTGTGGTCGTACAGAATGGCGTTTGATTAAAAAGTTTAAGGGAAGCGGCAGCTAATGCGGCTTCTGGTTTTTGTCCGAAAGCGAGTCCATTAAATTTATGTTTGTTATTATTTTTTATTAACGTTACAAAGTTGGTGACGATATGGTGGAAGCGCTTTAGTAAACAACACGTTTCTTGATAACGTGTTGGTGACGATATGGTGAATGCGCCCGGGTGGTTGAGACCGCGGACAGATATCTACAAGGCAGTTTAAAGTAGTTTCTGTCCAAAAATTACTTAGCAACGACTTAACTTTTTCTTTGTTATTATTTTTTTACTTTTAAAAGTTACAAAGTTGCTGAAATATGCGCTGTTTTGTTGATATGTTGATAAGATGGTGAATGAGCCCAAGTAACTTTTTAATTTGCAACCCCGAACAGAAAGCAAATTCCATTATGCACTTCCGAGAAGATTTAAATTAATTTTGATCCCGCTTGACGACTTCATACTGACTAAACTCGCTTAAATGAGGTTATGAATCCTGGCTGAATTCATTAAAGACTTGCCGCTTTCCGCGATTTTGTCTGAATCGTCTTTACCACAGTGGAACTTTCCCGTTTGCGATTTCGGGGGTAAATTCGTGTTAAAAATTCCGCGTTGAACGCTGTCAGAAGGGGGTTTTGTAGTCGCTGTCGTGGCTGTTAAATTACAATAAGCCGGGAAGTTTAATAAAGCAAAAATTAACTAGAGTTTTAATCCCTTAAAGCCAAGTGTCACATGTGGCTTTAATGTTTGCCCAGCAAGTGGAGGAAATTTTGCAACATTGGGCCGGGCATTTGCGTTTAAAAGTATTAGCAAAGAGCTTAAGCCTATATGAAAATTGATTAAAACAGTAGAGTTTATTTACTTGTAGTTTGTACCAAAATTTGTTCAGTATTTATTAAATTAAATCGTTTTTAACAAAGAAAAATTAGTATATTATTCAACGAGCATGTAATGATAGCTATTACTCACGAGGGTAATATTTATTTTTTTTTGCAACACCTGACTTTCTACTACTATGTAATTCCAAGTTCTTTGTGGATCTACCAAAATTATCTGTACGTTGGCATACCCCTGTATTTGCCGATAGAATGACAGTGGTCTAGATCTCAAAGCCCTTTTATTTATTTATTTTTTTGCAAAGCCTCACTTTCTATTTACACTACTAGGTCATGCCAAGTTCTTTGTGGGTATACCAGGATTTTCATGTACGTTGGCTCACCCGTGTGCATAACAGTGGTTCAAGTTTCAAAGCTTTCATTAAGGCTTTTTCATATGTTTTTTTTGTAACCACTGCCTTTCTATTTGCACTCTAGTAGGTAATGCCACACTCTGGTGCTCCGAGTCTTAAAGCTCTTTAATTTACTTTTTTTGCAACACCTGATTTTCTATTTACACTACTATGTAATGCTAAGTTCTTCGTGGGTGACCAGAATTACCTGTACGTTGGCATACCCCTATATTTGCAGCTAGAATGACAGTGGTCCAAGTTTCAAATTTTTTTAATTATTTTTGTTTCAAACCCTTGACTTTCCATTTACACTACTATGTAATATCAAGTTTTTTGTGGGTGTACCAGAACTACCTGTATGTTGGCGCACTCTTATATTTGCCGGTAGAATGGCAGTGGTCCAATAAATCTTATTTATACCACTATGTAATGCCAAGTTCTTCATGGGTGACCGGAATTACCTGTATGTTGGCACTCCCCTGTATTTGCAGCAAGAATGATAGTGGTCCAAGTCCCAAAAATGTTTAATTATTTTTATTTCAAACCCTTTACTATCCATTTACACTACTATGTAATACCAAATTTTTTTGTGGGTGTACCAGAATTATCTCTACGTTGGCTCACTCCTGTATTCGCCGGTAGAATGACAGTGGTCCAAATCTCAAAGAATTTTTTTTGCAACACTTGATTTTCTATTTACACTACTATGTAATGTTAATTTCTTTGTGGGTGCACCAGAATTAGTTGTACGTTGGCACACCCCTGTACCTGCCCGTAGAATGACAGTGATCCAAGTCACAAAGCTATTTTTTTTTATTTTTTCTGCAACCACTGACTTTCTGTTTACACTACACTGTAATGCCATACCCCGGTAGGGGTGTGCCAACCTATTCTCATAATTCTCATAATTCTCATAATTGCTGCTAGAATGACAGTTGGTCCGAGTCTCAAAACCCTTTAATTTATTTTTCTTTGCAACCCCTGACTTTCTGTTTTCACTATTATGTAATGCCAAGTTCCCCATGGGTGACCAGGATTACCTGTACGTTGGCACACCCTGTGCTTGCCGGTAGAATGACAGTGGTCCAAGTCTCAAAACCCTTTTATTTATTTTTTTGCGCCACCTGACTTTCTATGTAATGCCCAGTTCTTCGTGGGTATGCCAGAATTACCTGAGATTGAAAGATAATAGTGAAATTGGGTACCTGGCTATTAAAAAGTTCTTTTGTGTGCCTTTCATTTTTGCTAAGTTTAGGTTCTGGAATACATAAAAAGCAACATTTTTCCAAAAGAAATCAGTGCAAAAACGGCTCTGCACGGAGCGAGACACCAGGTCCAGATTCGTAGCGCATGCTGAGCGTCAAGCAATCGCTGCTTCTGCTTTCGTCTGGATCGTCAGTTGTTTTGCGATCGTCGAGTGTCGCTCCCGCAGGACGCGGCTCTTGATCAAGACCGGCCGGGAGTTTCGATTGTCGTCTGTTTTCGGGTGGTAAATTTTGGTGATTTGGTTCTATTTCGTGGGTGGATTTTTGAGGAGCATCGATCCAGTTTTAGGTAAGATTTTTTTTTTGTTTCTTAGAAGCAACATTTTGAAATGATTTATTTTTCGGGCCCTTGAGACCCAAACCAAGTCAGCTAAGTTAATTGAAATTTTGACAATCAAAAATATATTGGTTATTGATTACATTTCGTCTCGATAATCAATATAGCCCGACTCGGGCCTAATCAGAAAATAAACGTATTGCGTGCGTAGTTAATGGAAAATATAAATTATCCCTAATCAGACTGCTTAAAAGTTTCGTGTTTGCCCCCGGAATGTGCCAGAAGTTGTATGGTTAATGGACCGGAAAATGTTCGTGCAATCCTTTTCCATGCCGCCCAAAAAAAAATTGCCACTTCTACTTCGCGATCGTTACGCCACACTGAACTTTGATGATGAATAATTCCATAAATCTTCTAAAAACTACTTTGGCATGTTATTATAATAACCGGCAAGTAGCTTACGGTATCGCGTCTCACTTAAAACCTCAAGGAATAAATAATGCAAGCAGAGTCTTAAAAAGCGAACTGCTTTGTAAATGGGCCGCGCTTTCCGCCCTAAAACTTTATTGGTTTTAAAGCAGTAAACTTTGCACAAAGCCTCGTCTTAATGAACTTTTAGCGAACTCTTAATATCCGCATACAAAATACAAGCAACCGAAATGCTCAAGCCGGTAGGTACTTTTCCCCGTTAATTAGTATTAATAGCATGGTATGGTTTTGCGGAGAAGAGTGTATGTAACTGATGAAAAATTCACTAAGGCCATATATTCGACCCCATTAGCATACTCAGTTGACAGTTTGTGCCAGGAAAATATTATTTGGGATTAGTGCAGGGCCCTTCATAACGAAAAATAAATAAAAGAGTAACGTTTTTGTTTGGAGCGGATTTTAATTTATTGGAGAGCAGTTGTGTTGAACTATTGCCCTTTAAATAAAACAGTTACACCTGTTTTTTTTGTAGTTTTTATGTTTGTTTTAGCTTCAATAACGTTTGGTTTTTATTACGTTGGCGGTATTTGTTTGTACAATTATTACATTATTGGACGGTAGTAGTATTGCTGTGTGGCTTCTGCCCCGCTGCGGCTCCTCCGCCATTTTATCCAGAAGATTTCAAAAGAAAACTAAATTGCTCATGATTAATCTTCCTGCAGCTAGAGGAAATTAATTCGAACCGCTGGTAACCAACCCGCAGTCGGCACCTTATTTTTCCGGTTAAATCGGGCGCCGTAAATTCGAAAATTAGGGCGCGGGTTTCATTAGGAGGGCCGACGCGGCGACTTTATCGCACCCCCCTTAATGGTTCCTGCTTAAATTTTAATAAGGCGAGGTTAAAAACCGTTTAGGAATGAGAAAACAATTTCGGGACTTTGGACGCTTTGAAACCGGTGAGGGGGACGGGTTTTAACGACCAGTCGTAACGCGGAGATCACAGCAATTGCCAAATTAATAGTTTATCTCTTAGGGTCATTTTTTAGGCATTAATTTTATTTTTTTGAGTGAATTCTGTGAATGAGAGTTGAATCAAAAAAAGAAGTCGAAACATCGATATAAATATATTCTGGTAGTTTTATATTAGCCTGGAAACTCCTTCGGTTGAAGTCATTTTGAATTTTTATTACCAATGGTGCAATATACCTTTTACGCGACTAGTAGTACAGCTGACGGGCTTCTTGATAAAATTTTGGCTGATTGACTTATCATTTGACAATAGGGGCCAAATTAACTAAACACAACACCACTCTGTCGTTGGAGGTACATTTTAAGGTAACTTAAGTGCAGAAACTCTATTAACTAACTGCAGAACGGAAGAACCCAGGTGACTCTTTTCGCCCATAAACCACAAACTGTAATGGACACAGTCCATTATCCAACTCATGAAAACCCAGAAGTTCGTGTTCGCATCTCCACGGACTAAAAGCCTGACTCCATCAATAAGGAAGCTCTATCAATGGTAGTTAGCGACTTGATGGAAGTTAGCGACAGATTACCTAAGAATTTCAGCACTTGCCTATCACTCTTTTTCTTTTTTCACCGATTTTTTTAATTTTGTTATTAATTATTTCGTTCTGAATTCTTTTATCTATAATTATTTTCAAAACATGTGGTATTGCACAAATGGACGTGGAGAAAGGCAAGAGACGGAATATTTAAAGAGGGTAAGAAAAAAGAGCTCCAACAAGGTTGTGAAAAGAAGAGCCCATTGTCGCTATTTTGGTGTTAAAAGAAGGACAAAAACTGTCCAACACGAAGATCTCTCCATATGTAATATACTGTCTCGTTGGTTACTGAAACATCAGCTTCGTTCCTATCGCTCAACTCTAACTAACCTAAAATTCCTTGTTTTCCCAGATTGTTTAATTATCTTATTAATCATTCCGTTCCGAATTTCTGTATCTAAAATTGTTTTCAAAAATTATGCTAATATACAAATGGAAGCGGAGAAAGGCAAGATACGGAATATTTGGAATGGAAAAGAAAAAAGATCTCTATCAAGGTTGTGAAAAGGAGAGCCCCTCGTCGCCATTTTTCTTTTGAAAGAAAGACCAAAACTATATAACACGAAGATCTCTCCATAATATGGAGACAGTATTTCACATATTATGTGAAATACTGTCTCGTTGGTTACTAGCTTCACAGTTTTTCCTGTTATTGAACCCCAACTAACCTAGAATTCCTAGTTTTCCCAGATTTTTTTAATCTTGTTATTAACTATTTTGTTCTGAATTTCTGTCACTAGAATTATTTTCAAAAATTGGGGTAACGCACAAATGAAAGTGACGACCGAAGGTCAAGAAATGGAATATTTGGAGTAAAAGAAAAGAGTTTTTTTCTTGAGTTATTAAAAGAAAAAAGTCTTAGTATATTGGGTGCAATGACATTTAGAGCTGCGAGTATAAGAAATTAAAGGTTACGAAAGGTAGTCCCAAATTAAAAAGTAATTCAAGAACTTGATATCTCATTGAAAAAATTGTAGCGTTTTATTCATTTTGGTTCTTATAGGTGAATACCAGAAACTTGTGATGTAGAGTAGAGTCCAGATTATGCCCGTTTTCCAAAAAACTGGATAAGATTCTTGGTAACCCCACCCAGCTGGTTTTATGTTCGAAATGGATTATCCAACCTATAACAGCTCATGAGACGAAATGAGGGAGATTAATGTAACACAAGATTTGGTTGTAATGAATGAAAAAGATGAAAAATAGAGAAGGTCAAACAAGATGAGGCATTTTTCAACAAATTGTTAGAAGAAGAGATAAAATTTTACCGAAGGATTTACGACAGTTTTTATAAGAAATCGAAGAAGGGAAAGAAAAAGAAGATATTCATCTTCGGAAAGTTTTATTAATGATTTTGTTGACGTATTTTCTTCTCTATAAAACCATTTTCTTTGATAAGAAACCATCATAACAGAGTAAGTACCTGGGGACCGCTAGTTTTATTCAATTTTCCGAGTTTTTGGTGTCAAGATTAACAAGCAGTACCAGTGGTGGAAATTATATCTATCCATATAAAATAAGGCTAGTAGAATAGCTTTGGGGGTTCTGGACCTTTTGGCTCTCTACTTTTATTTGAATTATGTGTGTTTCGTTCTGCGGGAATTGCAAACTAGAAAAAAATCCGTCATCTTTTTAAAATTGGCCCGCCGGGTATTACGTCTTTCTTTCTCAATATTCAAATTTGACCGCCTGTAACTTTAGAACGACTTCTACAAACAAAATCGGCTTTTTTGCTAATTTTAAAAATCTAATTTTGTGGCTGATTGTATTTGAATTAAGATTGTTACGTTTTTAGGTAATTGCAAGCTTGACATACCATAAAAATCAGCAAAAAATAATCGTTGGGAAGAGGCCGAAAGGGGGCGGGTACTACCAGTCATGATTAACTGGTAGTACCAGTGGTGGAAATTATATCTATACATATAAAATAAGGCTAGTAGAATAGCTTTGAGGTTTCTGGATCCTTTGGTTTTCTACTTGTAGTAGAGTAATGTGTTTCGTTCTTCGGGGATTGCAAACGTGTCATTCCGATTATAAATAGCAAAAAGAAATTTCCAACTTTTTCTTGAAATTGATCGAAAGGGGTTGGGGAGTATTACGTTTCCCTTCTTAATTTTCAACTTTGATCGCCCGTAACTTTAGAACGACTGGACTCATTGGACTGAATATAATTGCCTTTTGTTCTCCTTAAAGTTCATTTTCATTTTCTGCCAACGAAAGTCCTGTAGCTGCATATTTTTGGAGAGAGACCTGAATAATGACGACATGCAATTTTACAATGAATTTGCAAGAGACATTTTCATAGGATGGGAAACTATAAGCCTGTTAGAATCCCAAACTTTAGCAGACTTTCCAAAAGGGTGATTGGTTTTAGATGGTTGCTTATGAAATAAAAAGCAAAATATACAATTAACTAATAATCTATTTACAAAAGGGAAATGAATGTGCACAATGGTGAATGTTCTAAATTTTACTGCTAATCAACGTAGTACTTTGTAGTTTCTGAGGTGGTAACGTTAATTAAAGTTCAAACACATACCTGAGTCTTACTTGTAAGCACTATGCATTTGCTGGCATGCAAACGAACAGATTTCTGGACACATCTACTTACTATGTAGTTTTTGGTACTCTAACTATTCGCATAACATCAAGCCTTTAGAAGGTTTTGAAGCCGAAAGACCTAAAACCCTCCTTTCTTTAGAGATTTGAAGGAGACTGTCAATCTGCTAACAACTTCGAGATGCTGTAGCACAGAGAGGGGTTTTATACGTGGGAATCACCCGGGAAAGGTAAACTTTGTAAATTGGTGTAATTTAACTAACTGGGCAGAGAATGAGGGCAAATATGCCGAGACGTAATAGTATTCAAATGTGACAACTTGAAAAGCTTTTATGACAGCCTGAAAAAACGTGACGTGACAGCTCACCAGCTCTCGG
Organism: Taphrorychus bicolor; assembly: GCA_951812265.1. Lineage (NCBI taxonomy): Eukaryota > Metazoa > Arthropoda > Insecta > Coleoptera > Curculionidae > Taphrorychus > Taphrorychus bicolor. Next base: position 31,131,991 of record OX638300.1, on the reverse strand, counting down.
GCAGTTACCTGGCTGGTGGTACTATTGTGAGATGTGGAGATATATAACACATGATTATCACAACTAGATTAAGTTAACATTTTATTTACAATATTGCGCTTTCGCAACAAGACCCTTTGGGATTGATTTTTAGGCACTTTTAAGATCGGCTTTTTCGCCATTTTTTAAAAATCAAATTTTGTGGCTAATTTTACTCGCATTAAGACTGTTACGTTTTTTAGGAAATTACAAACTTGATAATACCAATAAAAAGCAGCAAAAAAATAGTCCTTGGAAAAGGCCAAAAGGGGGAGGGTACTACCAGTCATGGTTAACTGGTAGTACTAGTGGTGGAAATTACATCGGTGCTAGGAAAGAAAAAGGGCATAAGCGACAAATTTTGCAAATTTAGGTTTTAAGCGTCACTAAACACCGTTTTTTTTTCTGCGCATATGATTTAACTTCCAGCTTTTTCTGGTAAATTATTTGTCGCTTAAGCCAACTAAACAATGGGGTATATAGTAGATTTTTTAAAGAGTAATTGAAACTTTAACTCGGTCTACTGTAAAGTTATTAATTTGTCGGTTATAACTTTTTGCCTTTCAACCATCGAAGTTAATTGCAAACTTGATATACCGATAAAAATCAGCAAAATTAATTTTTGGGAAAGACCGAAAGGGGCGAGAACTACCAGTCATGATGCACTGGTAGTACCATTGGTGGAAATTATATCTATACATATAAAATGAGGTTAGTAGAATAGCTTTGAGGGTTCTGGACCTTTTGGCCTTCTACTTTTATTCGAACTGACTGTGTTTCGTTCTTCGGGGATTGCAAATGTCCGACTATAAGCAGCAGAAAGAATTTTCCGACGTTTTCTTGAAATTGATCGAAGGGGGTTGGGGAGTATTACGTTTTCCTTCTTAATTTTCAACTTTGAGCGCCCGTAACTTTAGAATGACTAGACCTGTTGGACTGAATATAATTTCCTTTTGTTCTTCTTAAGGTCCTCTTTTATTGTCTACCAAGCAAAGTCCTGTAGGTGCAATATTTTTGGAGGTAGACCCTTCGGTGGTCGATTTTTAGGCACTTTTAGAATCGGGTTTTTTGCCATTTTTTTAAAATCTAATTTTGTGGGAATTTTTATCGAATTAAGATTATTACATTTTTAGGTAATTGTAAACATGATATACCAATAAAAAGCAGCAAAAAGGAAATAATTGGAAAAGACCAAAAAGGGGCGGTATTACGTCTTTTTTCTCAATTTTCAGATCTGACCGCTTGTAACTTTAGAACGACTGTACCAATTGAAGTGAACCCAAATGTAAGGTTTTAGAGTTTAATAAGGAGTAGATTTTACAATTTTTTAAGACAAGACATAGCAAAAGTTTTTCTCTTAGCTAGGAATCATTCATCAGTTGATGTTATTGCAGATTCAGATATTTATTATTTATTTTCTAACATACTCTGCCTGTAATAAAAAAATAAAAGTAGTAATAAATGAAACCAAACTGATTTCAATTATTTTGAGACCGGTTGGTTTTGAGGACATTTGCTTTTTCTCTTTTCTCAGAACAAAAAGAAAACTCTTTCTGTATCAAAAAATAACTTAAAAAAAACACTAAAGAGAATAATATTTTGGAGCTTTGTATTTCCGATTTTAGCGGCCTTATTAGCCTATTACGTATTTTTATTCTCAGTATAAAACAATGTTTTGATGACCAGCATAATATTAAAAAAAATCAATTTACTATACATATCATCTTTCATTTAAAAATAGCTTGTCCTATTACTCCGCTAGCTGTACTACTTGTAGCTGTTATCATTGTAAGTGCTGCTTTTAATGTCATAAAAAAATTTTTAGTGAATGTAGCCATACTTACACCACCAGACATAATGATGGAATTAGTGAAAAAAAATATTACTGGAACAGAATTTTTGGAATAACTTAGAAATTCATTTTGACAACTATTTTTTTACATTTTTTCAGACATATTTTGTCGACCTGGAAGAGTTTGTCACTAATTTGGTCAGATATTATATTGTCGGATTTGCTAAGAACATACTTTTCTTTAAATTTTTCAAAAGATATGCTGACGACATCATAACTACAATACTTATAAATGAAGAACGATTAATAATAGATGCTGTTAGCGATTGCTATATTCAAATTTCAATTCGTAGTCGAAGAGGAATCGAATAAACTACTATTTTTAGATGTAGTGACGATAATAACTGAAAACAGCTCAAACGATAGTGATTGCAAACATAAACCTACCTTCTCATAAAGATTTTTAAGTTTTAACTTTTTAAATTTAATAAAACGAGTTTAAAAATAAAAACAGAAATAAGGAAAAAACTGAAAGGATAAAATAGTTTATCCACGACCATACTATAATAATCACATTTTTCTTGTACATTCTCAAGATTAACGCTAATCACAAGTGAATAATGAGTTGACGTGGCAACGAAACATGTTGTAGGTAACTGGCAACTCAAAAAGTAAGTGGCCCTAAGCATAAAATTGGTAGTTAACACTGGTTTATTCAAATAATTATCCTTCTATTTGGATGTATTGAGACAAATGTAGGTTACAGTGTCTCTTTTTCACTAACAAATGTACTTTTGGCTAAAAAATACTTAAAATAGGCCGTAAAATGAATTAGTTTACCGTCCACCCTTGTAGCATTGAAATAAACATGCACGGGCGACTAGAGCGTCATCTATCTGACATGGATGTATCAAACGTCGCGCCGTCGATTAGCGAAACCATTCGTAACTTTAAAATTGTGAATTATCTTTGTGGCACCTATAACCTATCATATTTGAGAAGACCCGGAATCTTGGTCGTGGATAAAGTATGGCATTCAACTTGCTTTTAATGAGCGATATTCTTTCGGGCAACTTGTGCCTGCTCAAAGGTTACCCTCGAGAATAACGACTCTCATTAAATGCTTGTTGTATAATATACTATTACCTACGACCAGACTATAATAATCACATTATTCTTGTAGATTCTCAAGATTAATGCGAATCTTTAGTCACTTGTGAATAATGAGTTGTCTTGGAAACGAAACATGTTGTAGGCAACTGGCAACTCAAGATGTAAACTGCCCTAAACATGAAATCGGTGGTTACCACTGGTTAATTCAAATAATTATCCTTCTGTTAGGATGTATTGACACAAATATACGTTACATCCTCACTTTTTCACTAAAAAATGTACTTTTAACTGAAAAATTCCTAAGATACGCCATAAAATCAAGTAATTTACCGTCCACCCTCCTAGCATTTAAATGAATATTAACGGACGACATCGATTGGCGAAACCAGTAGTGAAAAAATAAAAATTACAAAGAAAATTCAGAACAAACTAAATATCTTTTTTTACTAAATTAAAAGCTAAAACAGAAAAAAATTAAAAGTCGTTTTACTTACAAAACTCCAGGAAGCAGGTGCAATAAGTGCTATGTAGACTTCAACTTCAAGATACCTAAAAAAAAGAACAAACAAAACTCAAAATTATGAAATCGCATTAAAATCCAACCATTCTGGTCAAACCCATAATAAATTGACCAAATCAATTGTTCCATTATTAGTTATTAAAACACCTTCTAATGTCTTATTACTGTCAAATTGACCAGCAGGTCGATTTCAATTAGCAACGTATTTGAGTTTTTTTTGCGTTTATAAATTTCACACCTTCATCAGGCCAAAGAAAAGGACGTGTGCCGTGTAAGCGGAAATTATTCAAAAATAAAGTTATTAATGATGTTGTAGATATCGAACCAGATACATAACATATACACCTCACAGCAGCGGTACTGATTTACATGCTGTGAATTCAGTTGTCTATAGTTGTATCTCTTTTTGTAATGCTGCCCATCTCTTTAATATGCTTTGTTTTTGTTTCCCAAATATATGTTTTTAAGTGACGTAGAAGTTTACTCCAAATGTAAGTACATGGTTTTGCTATTTTTTAATTGTTTGGTTTTATACATGTAGTAACATATTCTTAACAAGTTACATTTATATACAAATTGTAAAAGAAAATTTACTAGAACACCTGAGGTCACAGCTCTCTTGTTGTTACTTAGGATCCTGAGGATGCAATAAAACTATTGCGAAACGTCGACAAAATTTGGAAAGAAGACTTTCATTTTCATCCACCGACCCCTCAAACCCATTAAGAAACTTTACAAGTTGGTTCTAAACAGTACAAAGTTATTAATGCTTGACGGATGACCCTCAAGGAACAAACATCATAAAACTTTATTTAGGAACAGGCCCCGAAAATCTGCATTCAGAAGCGATTACGCCCGATTTTTGGCATTGCTTACGAAATTAAGGACACTTTATTGCCGAACATATATCCGAGCTGAATGCTTAATAAATAAATATAAAACGCTCGTTCTGTCAGATAGGGAAATAACTGCAGATCTACGAGGGAGCGAATGGAAATCCTTTTCCGGGTTTTTGGCTCATTTGACGCTGCCGAGAGGGCTTCTAAAGGGTATTCGGGGCACGTTGCACGTGCATTTGATCAGCAGCAGCTAAAAAGCTATTTCGCATTTCTGGATCGAAACATATTGGGGAATATTATGTTACGCCGATTTTCTGCCGCTTAGATGTAATCGAGTTGGTACGCAGATGCCAAACACACAGCGGGCGGAAATATTCAATTTACGAGATTATGTTTTTGCCACTTTGAAATTGGAATTAGGAGACTGCATTATAAGCCGACTCGACTGCGGGTAGTGAAAACTAAATTAATACGGGATTAGTTTTGATAAGTTCTGAAATAATTTTGTTCGCGTAGTCCGAAGCCTAATTCAACCGTTGCCGAAGTTATTAAACACCCAGTGCAAAAATAAAGTACTTTTCCGCCGTCACACTTCGCAGTTATTAAACCAACATCATTTCGCGAAAATTCAAAACAAAAACACGCATAAAAAGGGTCAGATATCATGCCGGGCATAATGAAATTCAGGGCGAAAAAAGAATTTAATCTAAACACTGACACGATTGCCAGCCGGAGGCCATTTTCTGGCATTCTTTAAACTGTCCGTCCGCTTTGTTGTGCCGCTGCTGCTGCTGAAACGACCGTAATAAAACGTTGGACGTTTTTTTTTCATCCATCCAAAAAAATGTTTATATGGTTCACAAACAAAAAAAGAAAGTAAAATCCGTAATATCCGTGTCCCGTCATAATGTTTTTTTACGAGTAGGTTTCAGGCTACGGTAGAGGAAGGTAAGGCGGTTCTTTGCTTCATAATTCACAGTATAATTTTTGCTTTTACTAATTTTTCACAGTAGTGACAAAAATCCAAACGTGATTTTGGGCTAGAACCTTTATGGCTCTACTACTAACGACGTTTTCCTATAGATAAATGAAATTTTTACCACTGGTATTACTGCAATTTTTTTGACGGTCAAGAAAGTCACTTTTCAACTTAACAGAAACAAAAAGGTTCTTAAGATGATAACACTTGGCCAAATGTATTCAGCCTGATGTAGTTCATATTCTACCTCTGATAAATACTGCTTACACCTGCCTTTTTTTGCCTATTTTTTTTTTAGATGTAACAACATAAAAATTTGGTAATTTAATACCAGCCAATCAAGCATAGAGAAACTTCATTTTCGTAGTTTGTTAGCTCTAATTACAAATTTTTGAATACAACTTCATCGAAATTAAATATTGGCTGGTAAATGCGGTGATGCACGATTTTCATCTCTAAATATAGGTAAATTTTAGAGATGAGGAACTGAACCAGAATGTAATCCTTAAACCGAGACGAAAGCCAGACGATTTTTTTTCGTTATTTCTGGTAGCTTTATGTTTATTCATAAATAAATGTTTTTCAAGGTGTCTCAAAAAAATAGCAGTAAATACATATTCAGCAACTCCTATATTCTTCTGATGCTTAGAACACCTATTTGCCCCCATTGCTTTCCAGGAAAAAAGTAGCGGGAGAACTTGCCGACGTTTCGACGTTTATTTTACGTCTTTTTCAAAGCTGTTCCACTCAAATTGCAGAAGTTTTTCGTCAGATAGTAAAGAAGTTTATTGTCCATCAGAACAACCACGGGGAGTGACGTATATTGAAACAAAAACGGACAAAGCGTGGACAAACATAAGGGAACCGTGCTTAGCAGTGTGTAGTAGGTACCCAACGCATTCACCACACCTATTGCTAAAAAAAAGTGTTTAAAACGTTTCAACATTTCAGGTACCTTTCAACACAATCAATTTTTTTAATTTTTTCAAAAGCGTTTGTATATTTGGAATCATAGTCATCTGGTCTCATTCTTATGACGTTTCCAAAAAGAGACTAACCCAAAACCTTCTTAAAACTTATGGGTCTTCAAACCGTTGGTTTGCACAAATGGAAGAATTTTAAAAATTTAAGACTCTCAAGAAATATTAAAAATATTTTGTCCTTTCTTCGATAATTTAATTTGAAATTTCCAAAAGTACAAAACTCTGATGAAGGCACCAATTTGTGCCAAAACGTCAAAAAACAGCGAAGTTTGAAGCACCCGCTGTACCTTATTTAATAAAAAAAGGACCACGTCCCAAGAAAACAACCAGCCATAACAGAGTAAGTACCTGCGGACTGCTAGTTTTACTCAGTTTTCCGAGTTTTTGGTGTCAAGATTAACTAGTAGTACCAGCGGTGAAAATTATATCTATCCATATAAAATAAGGCTAGTAGAATAGCTTTGGGGGTTCTGGACCATTTGGACTTCTACTTTTATTTCAATTATGTGTTTCTTTTTTCGGGAATTGCAAACGGTGCCATTTTTTATCAGAAACTGGAAAACATTGGCCACATTAACTTTAGAACGACTGGAGCCATTGGACTGACTATAATTGTCTTTTGCTCTTCTTAAGGTCCTCTTTCATTTTCTACGAACGAAAGTCCTGTAGGTGCAATATTCTTGGAGATAGACCCTTCAGTGATTGATTTTTAGTCACTTTTCAAATCGGCTTTTTTGCCATTTTTTTGTAATCTAATTTTGTGGCTAATTTTATTCGAATTAAAATTGTTACGTTTTAGGAAATTGCAAACAAAATAAAAGGCAGCAAAAAAATATTCTTTTGAAAAGACAAATAGGAGGCGGGTACTACCGTCATGATTAACTGTTAATACCAGTGGTGGAAATTATATTTATCTATATAAAATAAGGCTAGTAGAATAGCTTTGAGTGTTCTGGACCATTTGGCCTCTACTTTTATTCGATTATAATAGCTTTTCTTAAAATGTTCAAAAGATATGTGACGACATCATAACTAAAATACTTATAAATGAAGAACAATTAATAATAGAGATTTTTAGCAATGGGGTACTTGCACGTTTCTTTTATTGTGTCATTCGATTCATTTTGACCTTAAACACCTAACTACAAGTTTTTATTTTTTTAAAATAAGTCATTAGCGAAAAATGCCATAAGAGCAGCTAAGGAATTCAAATTCCCGCCAAAACGCCTCTGACAAAATCGGTGAGTTGTGACGTAGAAACTCATCACCGGGAGATGTTGCCGAAATATCGTTTTAAATTTAACTGTTAGAGGTTTAAAAAACGTAGTTTTGATGTTTTCAAATAAAAATTGTACAAGAAATGCGTGTATGTTTGTCTTTGTTTAAAGTGCCATACAAATAAAGAAGTAGAAAGTGAAAGATAGGGCAGTAATGAAGTATAATAAGAGTAATAAAATTATTTCATTATCAGATGTCAATTTCCTCTCCGCTTAAAATTAAAACCGTAAAACTTTAAGTACCTGCGGACGGCTAGTTTTACTCAGTTTTCCGAGTTTTTGGTGCCAAGATTAACTAGTCGTACCAGTGGTGGAAATTATATATATACATATAAGATAAGGCTAGTAGAATAGCTTTGCGGATTCTGGACCTTGTGGACTTCTACTTTTATTTGAATTATGTGTTTCTTTATCCGGGAATTGCAAACGGTGCCATTTTGATGATTTTGAAAAACAGGAAAAAAAAGTTTCGATATCTTATTGGCCACAGGGGGTATTACGTCTTTCTTTCTTAATGTTTAATTTTGAGCGCCCGTAACTTTAGAACGACTGGAGCCATTGGACTGACTATAATTGCCTTATGCTCTTCTTAAGGTCATCTTTAATTTTCTACCAACGAAAGACCTGTAGGTGCAATATAGACCCTTCAGCGATTGATTTTACTCACTTTTGAAATCGGCTTTTTTGCCATTTTTTAATAATCTAATTTTGTGGCTAATTTTACTCCAATTAAGATTGTTACGTTTCAGGAAATTGCAGACTTGATATACCAATAAAAAGCAGCAAAAAAATATTCCTTTGAAAAGACCAATAGGGGGCGGACACTACCAGTCATGATTAACTAGTAATACCAGTGGTGGAAATCATATCTGTCTATATAAAATAAGGCTAGTAGAATAGCTTTGAGGGTTCTGGACCATTTGATCTACTTTTATTCGATTATATTGCCGAATTGACAGAGGACATAGCTTTTCTTAAATTTTTCAAGATATGTGTGACGACATTATAACTACAATACCTACTTATAAATGAGGAACAATTAATAATAGAGGCTTTTAGAAATAAGGTTTCTTACACGTTTTTTTTTATTGTGTCATTCGATTCATTTTGACCTTAAACACCTAACTACAAGTTTTTAATTTTTTAAAATAAGTCATTAGCGAAAAAATGCCATAAACACAGCGAAGGGATTCAAATTCCCGCCAAACCATCTCTGACGAAATCGGTGAGTTGTGACGTGGAAACTCACCCCCGGGCGATGATGCCAAAATATCCTGTTAGAGGTTTAAAAAATGTACTTTTTTTGACGCTTGTCAAATAAAAATTGTACAAGAAACGAGCGTATATTTGTCTTTGTTTAAAGCGCCATACAAGTAAAGAATTAGAAAGAAAAAGATAGTGCGGTAATGAAGTATAATAAGAGTAATAACATTATTTTATTATCAGTTGTCAATATAATTTCCGTTTAAATTAAAAGTTTAAAACTTTAATTAATAATCTATACTTTTTTGAGTTTCTAGAACTTAAGTTTTGCTGAGTTTTGCCATTAGGTTAACTTCTAGTTTTTTCTTTTGTTTGTAAACACTTGCTCATCGTTTGAGAGTTTGGTATGAGCAAAAACGCAAAGAGATGCCTTGTGCAAAGCTGCAAAAATACTTCTTTATTAATGACAAGCAATGAAGCTATCGGCAGGGATCCTAATACTATTTCCATGAAAAGTAGTTTATATATTTGCGAGAATCATTTTATGTATGATTAAATTCTATGCTGGTAAAAGGTTTATAAGACGTTTATGCCTATTTTACTTACACAAGAAATGGAATTAATACCACAGCGTTTATTCTTACAGTTGAGGCATTCTTACAGTGTCAAGGCAGATAGCAATGTTGCCAGTTATAAAGCACAGATTTGTTTCTGGTTGGGTGATTGCCGAAGAGAACAGTAACGCTAGCGGTCTATCTCTCTCGTACTTATTACAAATGATGGTAAAAATTGAAACAAAAGCGTGTACTCTGCGCGTGTTTGTAAACCTGAACCACTTCAACTGCTATAAGTTTATCAAAAATCAGTAATTACACTGCACTATCGTATGACTTGTTTCAGATTTATCTCTTTGCTTTCTGAAGTTGAAGTTTGGTAAACTCTTTATTATTTCAGTAGTCAAAAAGAAATTGTACAATAACAGTACAATTCCAGTACAATTAACAGATGATACTTTTGGTATCCACGCCGTTAGCCCATAAATCTGGCAATATATTGCTGTGTAATGACGTCAAACAAATCAAAATCGTTTTTAACTTAAATTTAACGCCTCTTAAATTTAAAATTTTTTCGAATTTTTATTTTTAATTTTCTACCTCAGTGTTGCGTTTTGGTGATCCAAATTTTGTAAATGGCCTCTTCTAATTGGGGACAACCGAGATTTACAGTCATATTTTTTATCAAAAATCTGTGCAAAAGCCCCATTGCTATTTCAAATTTAAATTAGCAGTAGAAAAGGAAAACAGCCCAAACGATAGTGATTGCAATCAGAAGCCTACCTCCTCAGAAAGATTTTTAAATATTAACTTTTTAAGTGTAGAAAGTATTGAGGGTGTAGGACTTGAAAAATGCACTTCACACTTTCGAAATTATCAACATTTCGATCCTTTATTGGATCTTCATCGGGGCTTTTTCAGTGAGTGAAGATAGTCTTAGCGTCCACGCTAAGTCTACTTGAATGCCACATGTTCTTAAACCAGCCATAGAGTTTACGCGTGTTTTAATGTATCAGAATTTTTTTTAATCCTTACAACTCGACTATCTTCACTCGCTGAAAAAGCCCTGATAAAGATCCAATAAAGGATCAAGACGTTTGTAATTTCGAAAGTGTGAAGTGCATTTTTCAAGTCCTACACCCGCAATACTTTCTACACCTATATCTATAAGGACCCGATGTATCATGATGTCATTAACTTTTAAAGTTTAATAAAACGATATTAAAAATAAAAACAGAAATAAGGAAAAAACTGAAAGGATAAAATAGTTTTTCCACTACTAGCTTTAATACGGACCGTTAAGGGCCAGCAGAATGACTGTAAAGTAGGTTTTCTCGTTTTGCATATAAAACAATTTAACATAAGCGGTCTATAATGACAATGTAAAGGCCGATTATTTTCCTAGGTAGATAAAGCTGTCAGTTGTCAGGCGCATTAGGCGCCGTGATATCGTCATACGACAATTTTGTTTATCGGTTGCCACGGTAACGAAGCCTCCATACGGTTTGAAGACGCACCTGTTCTTTTTCTAAAAATTCATTTTCAAAAAACTTTTTTAGAAAATGAACAAAGGGGAACATTTTCCAAAGATTTCTACAAAACTACAAAAAATTTCTTGAGAACGCCTCCATCGATTGGAGTGAATCCAACTGTTTTTTCCTCTCCTTGATCATTGTCCTCTTTCACTTCCCACCAACGAAAATTTCGTAGATGCAATATTTTTAGAGATAGACCCCTTCGGTGGTCGATTTTTAGGCACTTTTACAATCGCGTTTTTTTGACCATTTTTGACCAAATTGAGTTTGTTACGTTTTTTAAGGAATTACAAACGTGCAATTCCAATCAAAAGCAGCAAAAAAATTTACTAGGAATTTTTTAGAAAATGAACAAAGACGAATATTTTCTAAAAATTGAGTATTACGACTTTGTTTTCAATTCTCAAATTTGACCGCCTGTAACTTGAGAACGCCTCCACCGATTGGAGTAAATCCAACTGTTTTTTCCTCTTCTTGATGTCCTCTTTAACCTCCAACCACCGGATGTTCCGTAGGTGTAATATTTTCGGAGATAGACGCCTTCGGAGGTCGATTTTTAGTTACTTTCAGAATCGCGCTTTTTTGACCAAATTGAGTTTTTTAGGGGATTTTAAACGTGCTATTTTGATCGAAAACAGCAAGAAAATTCCAAAATTTTCCAAAAATTGTTCAAGGAAGGGGCAGTTGGTATTACGTCTTCTTTCTCAAAATTTAACTTTGGCCGCTGTAACTTTAGAACGATTAGACCGCGTGGAGTAAATGCAACTGTTCAAAGGTAGTAATTTCCCGTTAGGACGCTTGTACAAGGTATCCCATTTTCGGCACTTTTGCGGGGTATCTCCCTGATTTTTAAAGATAGAGGGTTGCGGTTTTCTCGACAGTGTGCTACTTTTTTGTGAAACTAAATATGGCGCCAGCAGAATTTTTATAGCCCTTTTGGTTTTTGAGATACAGGGTGGAATTGAAAAGTATCGCTTTTGAGGCACCCCCCGCATCACAGTTATCTTTAAACTTATCCAAGAAGTTAAAACGCAATCTTAAATAATTTTTTCCGTAGAATCCAATGGCGTAGACAGTTCTTTCCTAGCAACTTCAGTTTTTGAGTTACGAAGCAAATATATGTTTTTTTAAATGGAACACTCTGTATATTATTTTTCTAGTTTATTAGTCATAATGTGGGCTTTCCAAAAATATATAATTGTATGCAAATATTTTCAAAACAAAGCTCAGAATTTAAGATTTTCTTAAATTTTTATTTTTGTCCAATTCGTAAGTAGTAGGCTATGGCTAAAATATTATTAGGAACAAAATCGATGTAAGTAATAATTATTCTAATTTATAACATCTTCAAATTTAATACAAAAAATCTTTTTTAAATCTCAGTATCTCAGTTATTAGTTATTTATTACAGCATTCAACATAATTAAGTAAACAGTTTTTAAAGGTGGTTTTCAAAATGACGGCCATTTTCCTGTATGCAAAATTGGCACATTTTCGTTATTCTTCTAATCGCGTTAAAAAGAATCATAGGCCTTCTTTGCAAATTTTGGAAAGTTAAATTGATTGCCGCAAGAAGCTCCGCTCGAGACTGATACTGTGTTTTATAGACTTCATTTTGCATAAAACCCCATAAAAAAAAATCCAAAATTGAAAGATCGGGAGATCGAGGGGGCCACCTTACAGGTCCGTAGGTACCAATCCACCTTTGAGGAAAGTTATCGTCTAAAAATTCCCTTAAAAGGGCAGAGTTGTGGCTTGGGGCACCATCTTGTTGAAAAAAAACGGCATTATAAAGGGCCAAGGGAACATTTTCCATCAGTTCTGGAATAACTTCCTCAAGAATTTCTCGGTAACGATGCGCTGTCAGACCTCCTTCAATAATTCTGTAGACTATGCGTCTTCCAAAAATGAAACACGAGACTCCAACCCCAAAACGTCCTTGTTGTGCCCTCTCAAAAGTTAAATGGTGATTTTCTGTGGACCAATGTCTAGTATTATGGCGATTAAAAATTGCCGCACTTGAAAAATAACATTCATCGGACCAAATAACGAGTCTGCCAAAAGATTCATCAGTATGGATTTGTTGTAAATACAAAACTATGTGGAATTTATAGGGGTGATACCTATATTTTTTCAAAATTCTCTGAGCATCAGACTTGGATACACCAGTTGCTTCCTCTATATGCTTGCAAGAAGATGAAGGCTTTGCTTCTACATAACCCAATACGTTTATCTCTTTTCTCTCTCTATCTTGTTTGGAGTATGAATTAGGCCTGGGCTGGACAAATGATCCGTGCTCTACTAGATTTGATTTAATTCGGGCAAATATGTCTGGGAAAGGTTGCCTTCTCTCTGGATATCTAATAATAGCAAAAACGACCCCTAAGATGGTATCCTAACCATAGCGTGCAAAATACTTTACCTTTGGAAATATACTTCCGAAGCTTCTTGGGGATTTTCATTAGATTGTATAAAACAAACCAACATATCATACTTCTCATAATTTTCGTAAACCGCCATTATTGTAACAAAATTAATTTAATTAGCAGCTAAATAGTAAAATAGAAACACCAAAACAACAAGCATATTACTAATAAAAACAAAGAGTGACAAAACCACAAAGTTTTTGACATATTGCCTTTTGTTTCAAATAAGCTAGCCATCTAGCCATAGCCTACTACCAACGAATTGGACAAAAATGAAAATTTAAGAAAATCTTAAATTCTGAGCTTCGTTTTGAAAACAATTGCATACAATTATATATTTTTGGAAATCCCACATTATGACTAATAAAATAAAAAGATAATATACGGGGTGTTCCATTTAAAAAAACATATATTTGCTTCGTAACTCAAAAACTGAAGTTGCTAGGAAAGAACTAACAACGCCACTGGATTCCACGGAAAAAATTGTTTAAGAATGCGTTTTAACTTCTTCGATAAGTTTAAACATAACTGTAATACGGGGGGTGCCTCAAAAGCGATACTTTTCAATTCCACCCTGTATCTCAAAAACCAAAAGGGCTATAAAAATTCTGCTGGCGCCATCTTTAGTTTCACAAAAAAGTAGCACACTGTCGTGAAAACCGCAACCCTCTATCTTTAAAAACAAGGGAGATACCCCTCAAAAGTGCCGAAAATGGGATACCCTGTACTGCATTATAAAAATTTGTTAAAGCTGATCGAAATTGGGGATTTCCTAAAAATGTTTTTATCGAGAAAATTTGTAAATAGTGTGTAATTAGAACTTTAGAATTTAATAAATTAAACAGAAATGATAGTTGTTGTGGTTAAGAACAAACCATTCCGCCATTTTTAGTGTCATAGGTATTTAAAAATACGTTTTAAAAGGTATAATCGTTACGCGGAAAAAATTAGGTTTTCAAGATAAAATTTTAAATAAAGAAATTGAAGAATAAAAAACAAATTTAGGTAGAAATTTCATATTTACATTTTTGTGACATATATTCTTCACTTCTACGATTTGACGTAATTTTTGCTTCCATCCAGTTTCGATACGAAATTTCGCAGACTTTAAAATTTCAAAAAACTTTGTATTTTTTGGGTTCCCAACCAAAAACTATTTCTTACTGTTTTTGAATATTTTTTTAATCACTCTGTATTAAAGTGACACCTGTGGCGAGATATGATTAAAAGTGCCCAAGAATATGTCCCTTTTCCTGGTACCATCCTTGTTGGGCCAGTCGTCAAACTAAGGGGGTTCAGAGGGCCAAGAATTTGACCATTACAAAATTTTTTAAAAAAACCGTCTCAACTTTGCGAGTGTTTGTAAATTTTCCTATTTAACGTATCGGAAGTAGACTTTAAAGTTTATCACCTACACATATGAGGGAATCGACCCATGGGGAGCCCTATACCCCACATAGCTCCGGATCTACAGTAAAACCATCTTAAATTTGGGTATCTAAAAAAACGAATTTTTTACTTTGCTACGCCACTGCTCAGCTCCACTCCTCCCGCACCTATCATTTCTGTACTTACGCCTCTCGTATGAAAATCCCGTCAAATCAGCAGTTTAAAAGGTATAATCGTCGAAATTGAAGAAATACCAAAAATTTACAAACAAAATTGCAAAAACATGAGATTCTTATAATCCTCACTGGCGTTCGGATAACGAGTAGAGGTATTCCCCAATAATAACAAATCATCCAGATCTACCACTGAGAAAGAATGTTTAATTTTACTATTTGTTGACAGAAATATGTAAGCCACTGATCCAACCACCTATAAGCCATTCACTTATTATTGTCATCAAGTAGGCATTGGAAATTTGACTTTGACATTTTTATTGTATCTTCTCAACATGTGCTAAAAAGAGATGGGTATAAAAAAATGAAGGATTTAAAGGTAAATACATGACAAAAATAAGTGAATGGGTAATATTTAACTGGATTAAAACTACTAGCCATAAGCGGCAGCTTAGTTAGCCGCCCTTAAGCTCATCTACTCAAATAACGTTCAGCCAACTAACTCTATCAAAACTCGATCCTTAATGAAGAACAAAGCTTCGTTAACCGCGGTAAAAACGTTGCTTGGGCGCAAAGTTCGAGTAGTTTTTAATGAAAAGCCTGCTAAGAAAAGTTATTAAAATTTTGGCTGCCGCAGTTAGTTAAGGAACGACGTTAATGGAGTGTTAAGACGCCATTGTAATGTGTAAATCTTCGAGCGGCTAATATAGTTATAAAAAGGGGCGGTAATACCTTTGAGGAATGTGTCTTTTAGGGGTCCGAGACTTTTAACAAAGCCATTTCCTCATAATTACCGCTTAAAGCTTCGTCTAATGTGTTTCGCTCGGGGGTTTTAGCGGGCTCTTCAAAGAAGAGCACTTCTAAGCTTCTCCTTAATTCTCTTTTATTAAATTTTAAACATTGCCCGATTGTCGCGTTGACGTCACATTTCGCGCAGGGGTCAATTTTTACCATAATTTACTGCTCGATATGAGTAATGTGGCGGCAGGAAAATTCCGACTGCAACATCACTCACCACTCTGGTGGCATAATGAACCGACGACAGATTTATGCGCAGTGAATTTTTTTGTTGACCCCGCGCTAAAACCTGCTTAGTCATCGGGAGACAATAATTAATCTCCCGAAGGATCATTTAGCTTAACAAACAGGAACAGGACAACGACGGACCATCAGCAACTTGCTTAATAACCCTTGGTATCATTTATTCTCCCCACTTAAAGCGTGAACGATTCCTGCGATAACATTTTTCCGATGGGGGCGTCAACCTGCGAGCCAGAATTTGTTATAAGACCTCGGCGGACGCGAAGCTCATTATTTTCGCGTATCAGTCAAAAATAATGGAGAAGTCTAACAGTTTGTGACAAATCACCCCTCGGAGAAGCCGTAGAAGTCATTAAGGACAAATTCCTCGGGCTTTTTATCGGTTTCCTAGACGTAGCAACCCTTTATTTTCAACTTCCAAAGAGGTGGATAATCGTTTATATCATATCTCTTTTTCACTCGACGAACATGCTTTTAAGTAAGTTTTTGTCGTAAATCTAGACAAAGTCGATTTGCGAGTTTTTCAATTTAGGGCATGTTCTCTTAAAGAAAAAACTATTTAAGTTATTTTTAGCCTGAAGACTGTAGTCATCATTGTACAACCTGCTTCAGAGAAAAAGTGTTTTGTGTTTAAGGTCGATTTTCTTTTGAAGAAGCGGTTTTTTTCTGTTAAAGTGATTGAAAAAAAATTTGGATTCCTGAAAGTTGAAAGAACGTCGATTTTCTTAAAAAAAAGAAATGTAGAGCAGAGCGAGAGACTAAGAGCTACATGTCTGGAAGTTAGTTCAGGTTAGTACAGGACAGACGTTCTTCAGGAGTTTCTCGAATCACGTTAGGTTTGTTACAAACTTCAAGGTTATTTGGAACTGCCCTCGCAGTTATACTACTAACTGTTTTTCATATGGTTAGAGATAATTTTCACCAGGGGTATTTGTGATTTATCATACATCAAAAGATTTTAAGAAAATGTCAAGAATAATTAAAAAAATATATAGTTTTCACTTTGAACTTCACTTATCATTTATTCTATAAGTGACCTTCCGAAGGTTAAGACTATGTCTGTTTAAGGACTACAGACAAGCTTAATTCTCACCATATTGAAAATCGTGGTTTGTGCTGCAATTATTGATGCCCAACCAAGCATATTGGTCCCCACATGCCCTCCCCCCTCTTGAGTCCCAATCCACTTTAGGGAGAATAGAGATCCAGTTAAGAGCTTTAAATGCCACTGCCTTGAATATGCAAAGCAACACTTCCATTCTTCTTAGAATTTAAATCTAGAATTACCTCATTCAAATAATTGGAATTTCCTACCATCTTCAATCTTTTCCCCAAAATCTAACAACAAAAATATTTTATGCTCCAAAACCTTGAGCTCCGTTACCCTGATTCAATTTGAATTAAAAGCAGCTGTTTCTCAGTCGTTCCCCTTTGGAAGAGGTATAATCCACCAATCTCTAATAGGTAATCCACTTGTCGCATTAGCCAGGTCATAGACCTGCTTAATGGTTAAGGCAACAAAGAGGGGGAAAGCTCCTCTTTACAATACAGGCGGAAGTACATCAGTAGCAGCCTCTTCTTCACCTAAATCTTTTTTTGTAATTATGTAAGTTTAATATTATTATTAAGATAATTCTTTAGGATTTACAAGAATTGGCACTGTGAGGTTAATATTATCGATCTTACATAACTCAGTAGGCGACGATATACAGTTTGTTTTTGTAATGCATAACTGAGTGGAGTATGATTTACACTTTTACTGCAAAATGCTTATTAATGGTATGTTTGAAGGTATGTTATTAATGGTAAGTTTTATCGGTCTCAATGTGAACATTATGTCTTTATAGGTTTTTTTAAAATAATTTTATGACTTACCGTCAAAGAAACGAGTTTTATGTTGAACTAGGAGAAAAAAGAACAAAATTAAGAAAAAAATTTAGCGCTCAAGTCTGTGAAATTTTCTGTGCAAATCACAGTCACAGATTGTGGTAATTCTTTTTCTCTTCAGCAAGGCCTCCAACACGTTATAGGGCCACCAAAGGGTTCTGTCTCTGAAAATATTGCACCTACCGGATTTCAGTGTGGGTGGGGGGGAGGTAGAGGACATGAAAACGAGCAAAAAACTGGTTGAATTTCGGCCTACTCGTTTTAAAGTTACAGGAGGTGAAATTTGAAAATTGAAAAAAAAAACACGTAAAAACTAGAAGTAGCTGCAGTTTTCGTATTGGTTTTCATTTTTTAGCCAAAGTGATTTAAAGAAATCGTAAAAATTTGGTTTTTGCTAATTACTTAATGCCTGATAAATAGTTTAAAAAAATGTGAGAGTGGTTTTGAATTGATCTCCTAAAAGTGCAATTATTTCCCGATTTAACCCATTTCGTAAACTTGTTACTTTCTGAGATCTCTTCACAAAAATAAATAAAAACCCACCCTGCATACTTTATACTGTATACAACTCCTATCATAATATGAGTATCATTACACACCTACCTACTATAGTATCATTAAATATAGTTGAAACGTTTGAACGTGCGTCGTTCTTGCACCCTGTTTGTATTATACGGGAGGGGTGGGGGGGGCATCTTTATCGCATCTTTATCAGTAAAATAGCTGCAACTTACGGACTGGTTAATCATCAAGATCAAAAGTAAAAGAAGTTTGAAAAAAACGTTGGGTTTTTTACACATCAGGAGCGTAAACCAAGAACAACCCCCCCCCCCTCCCATTCTAAAGAAAATATTGATATACAGGAAAAAAATTAGGAAAAAACAAAACCTCTTTCTTCTAACGGAACCTGTAATTTGTTCTATAATTATTTTGAATTGAAGGAAAAGGAGTGTTGAAGAGGTGAAATTTCCTCTCAACAAGAAGCAGAAAGTTCAGCCTAAAGAGGCGGTGGAAGATAAGGAATTGGAGCATGCAGAACCTAAATAAACTAAAGATTAGCAGCATCCAGAAGTTACTTAAAAATAGAATCAGTAATAGTTACAAACCTAAAGAAGAAACGCAACTAAACTCATTCAAGAACCTGAAGAAGGAGTCGAAAGCTCCAAATCGGAAATATCCAAATATTCCGATTCAATTTTTATTATTTATACATTTTTATTAATATTTATCTATATATAAATTTAATATTATATAATCTATATAATTATAAATATTATTTATAAATAATTTATATTATCTTATAAATTAGGCGAACCTAGCATAGAAAGGAAAAGAAGTCTAAAGAAGCGAAATTTCCTCTAACAAGAAACGGAAAGTTCGGAACAGGAAGACAAATCGTGCTTGAAAAATCTTAAGTAAACTAAAAATTATTAACATTCAGAAGTCACCTACAAATACAAAAAGTAACAATTGAGCAGTAGCAGGAAAATCGCAGTTAAAACCGATAAAAAAACCTGAAGAAGAAGATAAGAGTTGGAGAGAAGCATACCATAAAATGGACAACATGAAACTACCCCGAAGAGGAAAAAGAGTCGCCTACAAATGCAAACAGTAACAGAAACAAACCTAAACAGGAGCCGGAAAATCGCAATTAAAACCTGATGAATAAGACAATAGTTGGAGAGAATCATGCTATAAAATAGACAACATGAACCTACCCCGAGCAGGAAAAGGAGTCTAAAGAAGCGGAGAGTTAAGCCTAAAGGGGCGCTGAAGGACAAGGAACTAGTGCTTGAAAAACATAAGTAAACTGAGGGTTATGAGCATTAAGAAGTTGCCTAGAAATGGAGATAGTAACAGGTACAAACCTGAACAGGATCAGAAAAGACCACAGCTAAAACCCATAAAAAAACCTGAAGAAAAAGACAAGAGTCGGAAAGGATCATACCATAAAATAGACAACATGAACCTACCACGAGGAGGAAAAGAAGTGTGAAGAAGCGAAATTTCCTCAAAGAAGAAACAGAGAGTTAAGCCTAAAGAGGCGCTGGAAGACAAGGAAACATAGCTGAAAACATTGCTTGAAAAACATAAGCAAACTGAAAAGTAGAAACATCCAGAAGTTACCCACAAATGGAGACAGTAAAAGCCACAAACCTGAACAGGAGCAGAAAAAAACTCAGCAAAAATTGACGAAAAAAAAATGAAGAATAAGACAAGAGTTTGAGAGAACCTTACTATAAATTAGGCTAAATGAACCTAGCCAAAGAGGAAAAGGTGTCTGAAAAAGCGAAATTTCCTCTAACAAGAAGAACTAACCAGAAGAAGAAGACGAATGCTCCAAACCAGAAACATCCGAAGTCAATTTGTTGGAGAGAATTACACCTTAAATTAGACAAAAAAGCTCAGGCCTGAAGAGAAAAATGCGCCTGAAGAAGTGAAAGTTCCTCTAAAAAAAAACAGCAAATTAAGCGTAAAGAGGCGCTGGAAAATCTAAGTAAACTGAAGATTAGGAGTATTCAGAAGTCACCTACAAATGCAAACAGTAACAGAAATAAACCTGAACAAGAGCTGGAAAATCACAGTTCATACAAAAACGAAAAAAAAACAAAAACCTGAAGAATAAGACAAGAGTTGGAGAGAATCATACCATAAAATATACTACATGAACCTACCCCGAAGAGGAAAAGGAGTCTGAAGAAGCAAAATTTCCTCTAACGAGAAGCAGAGAGTTAAGCCTAAAGAGGTGCTGGAAGACAAGGAAGTAGTGCTTAACTAAACCAAAGATTAAGAGCATCCAGAATTTACCTAGTAATGGAGACCGTAACAGGTACAAATCTGAACAGAAGCAGGAAAAGCCACAGCTAAAACCTGTAAAAAAACTGAAGAACAAGACAAGAGTTGGAGAGAATCATACCATAAAATATAAAACATGAACCTACCTCCGAGGAGAAAAAGCAGTCTGAAGAAGAGAAATTTCCTCTAAAGAGAAGCAAAGAGTTAAGCCTAAAGAGGCGCGGAAAGACTTGGAACTAGTGCTTGAAAAACATAAGTACACTGAAGATTAGAATCATTCAGAAGTCGCCTACAAATGCAAATAGTAACAGAGGCAAACCTGAACAGGAGCAGGAAAGTTGCAGATAAAATCGATAAAAAAAAAACTTGAAGAATAAGACAAGAGTTGGAGAGAATCATACCATAAAATAGACAACACGAAATTACCTCGAGGAGAAAAAGAAGTCTGAAGAAGCAAAATTTCCTGTAACGAGAAACAGATAGTTGATCCTAAAGAGGCGCTGGAAGACAAGGAAGTAGTGCTTGAAAAACCTAACTAAACCGAAGATTAGGAGCATCCAGAATTTACCTAGTAATGGAGACCGTAACAGGTACAAATCTGAACAGTAGCAGGAAAAGCCACAGCTAAAACCTGTAAAAAAACTGAAGAACAAGACAAGAGTTGGGGAGAATCATACCATAAAATATAAAGCATGAACCTACCTCCGAGGAGAAAAAGCAGTCTGAAGAAGAGAAATTTCCTCTAAAGAGAAGCAAAGAGTTAACCCTAAAGAGGCGCTGAAAGACTTGGAACTAGTGCTTGAAAAACATAAGTACACTGAAGATTAGGATCATTCAGAAGTCGCCTACAAATGCAAATAGTAACAGAGGCAAACCTAAACAGGAGCAGGAAAGTTGCAGATAAAATCGATAAAAAAAAACTTGAAGAATAAGACAAGAGTTGGAGAAAATCATACCATAAAATAGACAACACGAAATTACCTTGAGGAGAAAAAGAAGTCTGAAGAAGCGAAATTTCCTGTAACGAGAAACAGATAGTTAATCCTAAAGAGGCGCTAGAAGACAAGGAACTAGTGCTTGAAAAACATAAGTAAACTCAAGATTAGGAGCATCCAGAAGTTACCTAGAAATGGAGATGGTAACAGGTACAAACCTGAACAGCAGGAAAAGCCGCAGCTAAAACCAATAAAAAAAACTCATGAACCTACCTCCGAGGAGAAAAAGCAGTCTGAAGAAGCGAAATTTCCTCTAAAGAGAAGCAAAGAGTTAACCCTAAAGAGGCGCTGAAAGACTTGGAACTAGTGCTTGAAAAACATAAGTACACTGAAGATTAGGATCATTCAGAAGTCGCCTACAAATGCAAATAGTAACAGAGGCAAACCTGAACAGGAGCAGGAAAGTTGCAGATAAAATCGATAAAAAAAAACTTGAAGGATAAGACAAGAGTTGGAGAAAATCATACCATAAAATAGACAACACGAAATTACCTTGAGGAGAAAAAGAAGTCTGAAGAAGCGAAATTTCCTGTAACGAGAAACAGATAGTTAATCCTAAAGAGGCGCTAGAAGACAAGGAACTAGTGCTTGAAAAACATAAGTAAACTCAAGATTAGGAGCATCCAGAAGTTACCTAGAAATGGAGATGGTAACAGGTACAAACCTGAACAGCAGGAAAAGCCGCAGCTAAAACCAATAAAAAAACTGAAGACTAAGACTGGAGTTTGAGAGAAGCATACCATAAATTAGGCAAAATAAACCTAGCCTAAGGAGGAAAAGGAGTCTGAAGAAGCGAAATTTCTTCTAGCAAGAAACAGAAAGTTATGCCTCAAGGGGCGCTGAAAAACAAAAAACTCGTGCTTGAAAAATATAAGTAGACTGAAGTTTAGGAGTATTCAGGAGTTACCTACAAATGCAAATTATTTAAAACCATTCAAAAAACCTGAAGAAGAAGATGAAGAATTATACCTTAAATTAGACACAATAAATCCAGGCCTGAGGAGAAAAAAGCGCCTGAAGAAGTAAAGTTCTTCTCAACAAGAAACAGAAAGTGAAGCATAAAGAGACTTTGGAAGCCAAAGAACTCAATAATTTAAGTAAACTGAAGATTAATAGCATCCAGAAGTTACAAAAAAATGCAAAACAGTATCAATTCAAGTTCTCCACTTTTTTTGTGTAAGAACCTTAGTTTATAAATATTCTGGCATAGTAATTGTTTAGTCTAAGACTAAATTAGACTAAGTATTCGTCTCAACTTCTTATAATTTTCCAGCACATCTGGCAACAATGGCAGTCTCTAAGATATATGTAGTTGATTTATGATCGTCCCTAGAATTAATTAATTGATTTAGTTTTTAACAGGATTGGACACAGAATGGTCCCCAGTGTAGCCAGCCAGAATACTTCCTTTTGAAATTTGTTCCATCAAACCTCACCAAATCCGTTGGCTTATTACTTTAAAATATAGAACAAAACGAAAATCTTCCTCTTTTGTATGTACCTCAAACCTGAACTAATGGATTATTTAGGGCAAGCGCTCTACTTCAACAACAACTCCTAAGTAATTTTTGTTGCTGATTGCGTCTGTCAGTGTGGCAAAATATCTTTACATTGTATAGCTGAACAGTCCCATCTCGGAGAGAAAAACAAGCAAAATTCCGGTAATTTCACCTTTGTATTCATATCATCCAGGACCTCCCGTTCCAGTTTCCCGGAAATATAAAGTCGCTTGAACTTTTATGCTTATATTATCCCCTGCTACCGTCGGTATTATGGTCGCGGTTGATACTCTCTGATTCTTCTCCGCCATCTGTTTCCCACTGTCTTCCCGGCATGGAAATTTACCATTATTTGTTGCGTCAATGTGCAACGCCTCCGTAAGAGGGTGCTTAAATCGCGAAATTCGATACCGTTGTCCCCGAAGTAAAATGTAATGCCTCGTGGGACTAAGACTGAGCCCCATATATGGATGTGTATGGCAGCCGAGGGCTTGTTTCCTTGGAAACACAAACACAAAATTGAGGAAAATATCAGTTTTCGGGTTTAAAGGGCTGACAGTCGCTGTTGCGTCGCATTTTTAAAACGAGCTTTCCATCAACGATATGTCGATGGCACGGTGATAGAGTGAAAACCGAGCGCACTTGGGTGTCAAGTTACCTTTGAGGTAGACGCGTTTTATGGAAAATTCAGGCTTTTGTCGCTTTTTGTGCTGTTAAGAGCCAATAATTGTATCCAGTGTCAATAGCGAAAAAGCGAATCAAAAACGGTGAGAGCGAATTTTTTGTTAGAAAAAGGGGAACATAGAAAAATAAATTTGAATCAAAACTCACTTGTTTAACAAATATTAAATTAAAATTTAAAAACATTAAAATTAAGTAAAAGAACGAAGAAGGGTAGTTGACTCAGAACTTGTTACTGCTAAGCCGGCACATTGGATGTCCGGAGAACCATCGTAGCCATGTTTTTTTGCTACTTACCATTCATCTATTTTATAAGTTGACGCTTATTTTGGTTCTTTAGGACGTATTTCTGACAAAAGTGATGTAAGAGGAACTGATAACTTAAGGTAAACCTTTTAATTGATATTTTTCTCAAATATCTCGAAAACGGTTAGAGTTGCAAAGTTTATGCAAAAAACCATTTTTTTCCAAATACTAAAATAAACTCAGGAGCACACGATGAAACATTCAAATGTTTTATCGTGTGCGTAATTTCTATGTTTGTAGGAAGGTGGTTGTTTTCAACAAAATAAATTTCTATAGATTTTAAAACCACTGGTTTTTCGATTATCATCCTTTCGCTAATCATTCTAATCTTTTCCAGAAACCTTTAACTTACGTTTTTTGACGTTCTGATAATTGTTTACCCAATTTTGTCGTAAATTTGAACTTTAAACCCGTCAATGTTATATTTTCACACTTTGAACCTTTTTTTCCGATATTGGCTTCAGTGTTCGCCTGACTTTCTCAATAAACATCAAAATTTAAATTTTAGATGAGATGGTTCATTTTTAATCAATTTTAGTCATAATTTCACCAAAATGAAACACTTTCAGCAATTTTTAACCGATTTTGGATATGATTTGAATTTTTTCAAACTCTCCAAATTTGTATTTTTACACGCTGTGAGTCTTTTTCACCGACTTTGGCCTTAATCTTAGCGTAACTTTCAAATAAACATTACATTTTGCGTGTTTTTAATTTTTGCTACCAAAAAGTTGCTTTTCAGACGTCTTATTGTGTCAGTAGTTATAACGACGGGGTTCTGGGATACTTTGACCTTGAAATCTACGTGAGCCCTAGTGAAAAAGGGGGCACGGTGTCCCAAATGCTGTCTTGACAGATGACGTGTGACATATAACAGTTGTTGTGTGACATAGGATAGGTGAGGTGTGACATATGACAGACTTGACAGTTGTGACACTTGGGTGAAGCTTGACAGGCAGGGCAGACAGGGCAGGCAATGTAGATGGAAGAACTTCAAGTGACCCTCAGTGAAAAATAAAACAAATAGTTAAGGAAAAAATTTTTTTTCGAGTTAGAAAAAAAAATAATAAAAATTAATATCCCACAATTGTAATCTAACATTTGTTCAGTTTGAAAGTATAAAAAGTTTTTACAAATCGCTGAAAATCACACTGCGCCGACGCAAATTTTCAGCCATCAACATCCAAAATGCCATAGGTAAAATAATCAATACTATGCACATTCGACTAGCACGAGAAATTTCGCATATCGCATTCATCAATCTGAAAATCACTTACTCCATCTATATTGCCTGCCCTCTCTGCCCTGTCTATCAAGCCTGGTGCCAACTCACCTAGGTGTCACAAATGTCAAGTCTGTCATATCTCACACCTCACCTGTCCTATGTCACACAACAACTGTCATATGTTACACGTCATCTGTCATCACTAACCTGTCAAGTCTGTCACGTCACATATGATGAGAATGACGGAATTTTGTAGGCCCGGGCGTCTTTTACGTAAATAGGTCATTTTTTATTGACTTCAGTCCCACTTCTAATCTGACTTTTTCCCAAGACTTCAAATTTGCACTTTTAGACTTTTTGTAAAAGTTTATTAACTTTTGGTTCTAATCTTAACCTGGACTTCCCCAAGAATTCCAAATTTGCATTTTTAGACACGTTGTGTCATGTTTTAACCTATTTTGACTTTTCTAATTCTAACCTGAATTTGTACAGAAACTCCTAATTTGCATTTTTCATTTATTTTTCACGGATTTAACTAATTTCAGCCAAAAGAAAAACATAAAAATTTCCATTTAGAAATGAAATTGATTTATTTTTAATCGACTTCCTGTCCTAATTCTAATTCTAACCTGAATTTCAACCAAAATTTGCCCTTTTTAACCACTTTTGACCACAATTCTAACTTAAATTTCTCCAAACGCTCCAAATTATCATTTTTAGACACCTTGTGTTATATTTTAACTCAATTTGATACTAATCTTTACCAGAAGTTCTTAATTGGCATTTTTAGGCACTTTGAGTTATTTTCACCGCTTTGATCTTATGGCGTCGGATTAATGACGTGCCATTGACGGAAAATGTATTCTCAGGAAGCTCAAAATATTTTTGTTATTCAAGGAAACACCACTGGGACGTTCTGAGATCGTTGTAGCCTATATGTGGTGTTGGCGTTTCGTCCCGAGGCCTACCTTGGACTAGTCATAAGGGCATGTTAGACCCTGCCTTATATGCCTGGGTGAGATTTTATAGTTGGAATTTGTATTTGAAGACAAATCCGACGAAGGAAAGGCGGTGTAATGTTATGAAGGATTTCGACTAATGCTGCCACCTATGAGTCGCTGGATGAAGTTCCGGCGCTGCCACCTGTTAGTCGGTGGATGAAGTTCCGTCACAATCTTAAATTTTGTAAAAAAACAGCAAAATTGCCATTTTTAGATGAAGTGGTTCATTTTAAATCAAATTTATGCCTAATTGTATTGTAAATGTCTCTCAAGACTCCAAATTTGCACTTTTAAACATCTTGTGTCATGTTTTAACTAATTTTCACCCTAATCCTTGACCTGAATTTATCCAGAAACTATAAAATTGCATTTTTACACCCTCTGAGTAATTTTTCACCGATTTCTATCTTAATTTTAACAAAAAAATCATTAAAATTGTCTTTTTTGGAAGAAATGGTTCATTTTCAATCCACTTCCGTCCTAATTTTAAACTTTTACTTTAATTTTAGTCAGACACACATTAAAATTGTTATTTTCGCAAGAAATGGGCCTTTTTTAATAGACCTTAGTTCTAATTCTAACATGGATTTCTCCCAGTTTAAACTTTTAGAGGCTTTCTGTAAATTTTTAGCTCCTTTTGATTCTAATCCTAACATCAACTTCCCCAAAGATACAAATTTGCAATTTTAGGTATCCTATGTCATGCTTTAACCCATTTTGATCCTAATCCTAACTTATATTTGTAGAGAAACCTTTAATTAGCATTTTTGCACACTTTGAGTCATTTTTTACCGCTTTAACCTTAATTTTAGCCAAAAAGATCAAACCTCTCATTTTTAAATGAAATGGATAATTTGTAAAGGTGGTAGACAATGATCTACTATTAAGTGAAACATCTTGCACTTCCATCGTCTTTATTGAATTTTTCCACCTCGTTTCGAGCAATGGAATCTTTGCTCGTTTTCAAGTGAAACTGTTTCATTTCACTGCTGGAAACGTCGTGCAAAAACTCAATAAAGACAATGGACATCCAAGATATTTCACTTAAGGGTAATTTTTAAATAAATTTGGTCCTAATTCTGACCCAAACTTCTCCAAAACTTCTAAATTTGCACTTTCAGACGTTTAGTGTAAATTTTTAATCACTTTTGTTGCTAATCCAAACTTCAATTTTAACTTACTTTTCCAAATACTGCAAATTTGCATTTTTAGACACTTTGTGTCATGGTTTAACCCGTTTTGATCATAATTCTAATCTGAATTTGTCTAGAAACTTTTAATATGCCTTTTTTACTCTTTGAGTCATTTTTACCAATTTTCACCTAAATTTTAGCCAACAAATATTAAAACTGAATTTCTAGAAGAAATGGGTAATTTTTTATCTGCTTTAGTCGTAATTCTATCCCGAATTTTTCAAAACGCAAAGACTCTAAAATTTGCATTTTTAAACGCTTAGTGTAAATTTTTATCCACTTTTTGGCCCTAGTCCTATTCTGAACTTCTCAAAAGACTCAAAATTTATATTTTTAGTCCCCTCGAGTCATGTTTTAACTCATTTTGACCCTAATCCTAAACTCTAAATTTGCATTTTTACACACTTTGAGTCATTTTTAGCGGTTTTGACCTTAATTTTAGGCAAAAAGTATTAAAAAATTCAACTTTTTAGAAGAAATGGGTCGTTTTTAATCGACTTTAGTCCTATTTCGAACCAGATTTTCTTAAAAAATTTGCACTTTTAGTCACCGTGTATCATATTTTAGGCCATAGTGACCCTAATCTTAACCTGTTATTTTTCATGGCTTTAATCTTAATTTTAGCCAAAAAAGATTTAACCTCTGATTTTTAAATGAAATGGGTTAATTAAATTTGATCCAAACTCTGACCCGAACTTCTCCAAAAAATCCCCATTTGCACTTTTAGACGCTTTGTGTAAATTTTTAATCACTTTTGGCTCTAATCCTAACTTGAACTTTTCCAAAGACCGCAAATTTGCATTTTTAGACACTTTGTGTCATGTTTTAACCCGTTTTGATCCTAATTCTAACCTGAATTTGTCTACAAACTATATACTATTTGTCTATAAACTATATGAAGTTTTTAACATTTTGAATCATTTTTACCAATTTTTACTTTCATTTTAGCCGAAAAACATAGTTGTAATTTTTAGACGAAATGGGTAATTTTTTATTTATTTTACTCCTAATTATATCCCGAATTTCTCAAAAGACAAAGAGAAAAACTCCAAGTTTGCACTTTTAAACGCTTAGTGTAAATTTCTAACCACTTTTTGGCGCTAATCCTATCCTGAACTTCTCCAAAAACTCTAAATTTATATTTTTAGACCCCTCGTGTCGTGTTTTAACTCATTTTGACTCTAGACCTAAACTGAACTTGCCCTGACACTCTAAATTTGCATTATTACACACTTTGAGCCATTTTTTAACGATTTTGTCCTTAATTTTAGCCAAAAAGTATTAAAAAAATTGTAATTTTTAGAAGAAATGGGTCAATTTTAATCGACTTTAGTCCTAATTCTAAATTGAATTTCTCCCAAAAATTTGCACTTTTAGACGCTTGGTGCAAATTATCAATCATTTTTTCCAGAAACTTTTGCAATTTCAAACGTTTTGAGTAATTTTTAAGCGATTTTGGCTATAATATTAATTTGAATTTCTATAAATCCGTCAAATTTGATTTTTACACATTTGAGATATTTTCGCCGATTTTGGCTTTAATCCCATCGAAATTGTCTCAAAAAACATAAACTTTTGCATTTTTTGATGAGGGCGTTATTTCTAATCGATTTTAGGTTCTAGAAACTTTAAATATGTATTTTTAGACACTTTGGGTCATTTTTTAACTCATTTTGACATTTAAAAAACCGTTAATTTGCATTTTTTTAAACTGTGATGATTTTATCAAAAATTATTCATAATTGATCGATCAAAATTCGATTATTTCAATCGATTAATTCGATTATAGAAATGTATCGATTATACTCATCACTAATTTTCAGCCCACAAACATCAGATTTGGGATACCAAACTCATTTTAGATTTAATATGCTTGGGTTCGGTTAATAAGTTAAACTCGCCCTTCTTTTTCAGGTTTTGAATGCACGCTTTTTTTACGCTTTTTGGCCTTTTCCTTTGCTTCAAATTTGGGCTTTTCAAAATGAACTTCAAGGTTGTTTTCTTGTCCTACAAAGAGCGATTTTTTTGGACTTTTTGTCTGTATTATTAGTGTAGATCTGACTTTGTTGAACTCTTCTTGTTGTTTTCTCTTCTTCAGATTTAGTATTAATTCAAGTAACTACTGGAGCATAAAGGGTAAAACTAGAATTTACAAAACTGGAAAATTAGAAGAAAATCGAATAAGGGTAGTTTTTTTATCCCTATAATAAATGACTGAGTAGATAAAATTGGCGTCTAAAAGGGTCCAAAGAACCATTATAAATTTGATTTTTCTCGTACAATTCGTCTATTTTATGTTGATCATGGTTTTGGTTTTTTAAGACTCATTTCTGACAAAAGTGATATAAGAAATTTCTGAAAAACTACTATATGCAATCTACTAAATCAAAACTTTCCTACAAACAACGCGAAAATACAAAACTTTGCGGTAATATAACAACTTAAATTCAGCTACCAAAAGGTCGTATTCTTTGGGGCTATAAACAAAATTATTTAATAAATGTAGCCCCGTCACAACTTTGAAACTAATCTCATATTAATCTAACTTGGGGTGACAGTTTATAGTTGCCCGTTTGAAATATCGGAGCTCGTGTTGCCTGGAATTAATAAATCCCGGTTGAAGTTTTCTAATTTGAACTTCCCCCAAAAGGAGAAGTTGGTAGTACTTCAAAGGGCGATCTCGAAGCCTGTTGCTGCAAATCCCCTAAAATACGTCCCTAAGTCTAATATGCTATTTTTCTTTTCCAGACACAAGACTAGAGAAAAGAGGGAAAAAAACGACTTCAACGAAGAAAGTGTGGAAAATGAGCTGCCCGGACGTATGATTTACCGACCCTACGTGAGGATTAAAATAACGCAGACAGAAAAGAAAACAGTATTTCTTATGCCCTGAAGGAAAAAAACCTTTCTCCCGCTCTTGGCCGCAAAAGGGAAATATGACCTCAAATAAACAAGTCTGCAATCTGAAAGGGTTCTCAGCCAACAAGAGGATATAGGCAGGGTTAAAACAATAATGGATTGGACCTTCTGCGTCGCCTTCTAACTTAATCAACGAGTTATGTGTTGTAAACAGAAAAGTGGTCTGTCGAGGCTCGGATTCTTTCTAGGGCTCCTGGCCCTTTGTACTTTACTAGTGGCATTTGTGAGTAGTTCCTGGATCTACACGACCGAACCCATAACTTTGGAAAAACTACCGCTGCGTACCACCATCACCTTCAAGATCGGTCTATGGAGGGTGTGCCCGACAATACGCAAGATCAACAGCACCATATGTAAGTAGTAGATCCTGCGGCCCTGCGATTATGTGTATACGAGGGCAATTTAAACTATTTACAAACTTACATTAAGATTAGACATAATGGTTTTGGCGACAAGAAGCGAGCGAATTGCGGATACGTGCGGTCGTCCGACCCCAGGGCTTTGTTCGATGATTTACTGCCCTTTCCTGCCTGCAAATTTCGGTGCTTATAGTTTTGCATGGTCGTAGAATTAATCGAATTATATTATCGCTGTCGTCGTTTTCGTTTTTTATTAAAACGCAATGTAATAACAGAATTATCACGAAAATATAGCAAGTTACTAGAACTGTATACTGCAACGTAAAGTGACTATTGTTTAACGGCTGCCTTAAAACATGCAGGTTGATATGTTGGTATGCAATTAAAAATAAATAAAATGTGAATCATAATGCACTCAGTTATGAATGAAAAAGAAACCGGTGGATCATAACCTATTAACTTATCAACAAAATCACACTAACAGGTCCACTTAGTTCTAAAGGCGAGAGGCAATGAAAGTAATTTCATAAACTGAAAAAGACGTCCTTCAATTGCTGTCTTGAAACCTGCCTTTTCATACAACATAAGATAATAAACAAGAAAATGGAAATCATAATCCACTCAGCATGAATGGAAGAAAACCTATGGATCATACCCTACCGAGATATGAACGAAATAACATTAACAGTTTCACAAAGTTCTAAAGGGGGGCGCAATAACTGCATGTTCATGAAAATACAAAACTAAATTCAATGGCTGTCTTGAAACATGCTTCTTCATATATAATAAGGCAACAAACAAGAAAATATAAACCATAATCAACTCAATTATAAATTAAAGAAATCGTGTGGATCATAACCCCCAAATTATGAAGGAATTCACACTAACTTAAAACTTAACTCAAAACGCTGTTCCACGGAGTCCTAAAGGTGTAATGCAATAACAGCATTTTTATGAAAATGCAAAAAAAATCAATTACTGTCTTGAATCTTGCTATTTGGTGTAAAATAAAGCAACAAACCAGAAAACAAGTCACAATCCACTCAGTTATAAATGAAAAAAAACGTGTGGATCATAACTCACTAAGTTATGAACGAAAATGCCCTAACAGTGCCGCAGAGTTTTAAAGGTGGAACGTATTAACAGTGTTTTCATGAAAATGCAACAAACGGTTTTCAAGGGCTGTCTTGAAACGTGTTGTTCCGAATGTTATAAGTCAAAATAAACAAGGAAAAATAAATCATAATCCACTGAGTTAAAAATAAAAAAAAAAGTGTAAGCTATAACCTACCAAGTTATGAGCGAAATCCCACCAACTTAAAACGTAACTCTGAGCATAG
The DNA here is from genome assembly GCA_951812265.1 of Taphrorychus bicolor. Taxonomy (NCBI): domain Eukaryota; kingdom Metazoa; phylum Arthropoda; class Insecta; order Coleoptera; family Curculionidae; genus Taphrorychus; species Taphrorychus bicolor. The sequence goes on along the minus strand of OX638300.1, from coordinate 31,099,948 downwards.
TTCCACTGTCCTAAAGGTGCGGCGCAATAACTGTATTTTCATGAAAATGCAACAGAAATTTTCAGTGGCTGTCTTAAAACATGCTATTTTGTATGTAATAAGGCAACACACGAAAACGTAAATTATTCCCTCTTCAGTTATGAATCACAAAAATTTGCCTGTCATATCCCTTCAAGTTACGTTCGGAATTGAAACAGGTGAAACTTCTAATCCCACAGTAACAATTCCATTCAGCTTTAAGGGTTTTCCCTAATAACAATATTAAGGTTGCAAAACGCCCAGGGAGATTGAAATCTAAATACATTAACGAGACCTGGAAGTAGCGAATATTAGGGTGATCCTCATTGTTCTTGCCCTGCCCAGTTAAAGATACTGCACTGCCAATTTGCATCGTGCAATATCCATACAGGATATCCTTTTTAAACCTTTACCTTCACATGTGCACTGTTTTAAACACGTTGAAAGTAATAAAAAATATACTATTCGTATATATCTTGCTCGATATTGTTATTATTAAAACACTCTAAACTCATTGGTGCCTTACTCATTGGTGCAACGCCTTCCACTAAACTCAGGAGTCAATGCTACTTAAGCTACTTTGAGATGTAAGAAGCAAAGAACACGAATCAATTTGTTTTAGTTTGTTGCACACAGTAAATCGCACTTTCTCATGTTGATAAAACTCAAAATTAAGTTAACTTGAAATATAATATAAAAAAATTAAACATAGGAGAAGAGAAAAGCAGATATTCAGAAAACAGTTTAAGGCTAGTTATTAATGAATTAAATCTGAATTAAGTGGAGTAGTAAGTCTTGATTAAGCCGCTTAATGTAATATTTTTGTAAGCAAAAAAGTTTAGTTTAATTTTGTGGCACATTTTTTTGTAAGCTTTACAGTGCAGAAAAACCGTTGGAATCTCAGAATTAAGAAACTCAGAATTAAATCAGTCTTGAATTAAGAAAAAAAACAATAAATGTAAGAAAATAAAAGCAAATGTTGAGGAAACATTACAAAGCTAGTAAGATTAAGTTACACTTACAATGCACATATTAGGGAACTAAGGCCAACTTATCAGTTCAAGTCAACTATAAAAAAAAGAGTAAAGCAAATTGCAAGAAAACATTGCAAGGCTAGAAATTAATGATGGTTAAGTAGCACTTAAAATGTCACCTAACACTAATAAAGTTTTTTAAGAATTCTGGGATTACATGTGTATACATTAACGTTATTATTAAAATATTCAACTTCGAATAAACACACAGCCCGATTCAGGGCAATTTGAGTATTTTAAGAAAATAGATAATATAAATTTCTAATTTAAGTTTAGCTTAAAATTTTATCATCGGGTACAGATTTTTTTTAAAACAAATGTATGTGAACATTCGTATGTATGCAAAGTGAAGAATCAGTTTAAACCCTTAATTAAATCTCGATTAAGTGCCGCTTAATGTAACATTTTCGTAAACAAAAAGGTTTGGTTTTATTTTGTAGCATATTTTTTTTTAAAATTCACCTGTTAGTTCCAATTACCTAACATAAAATTTTCAAAAAATTAGTCCTTTATCAAAAGTATGCATTCAATGCCGTAACGAGACGAAGTCCAACTTACCCAGTTCATAAAACTTAACGTAACACTAACAAAGCTTTTTAAGAATACTGGGGATTAAGTGGCACTTAATGTAATATTCCGTTAAGCAAAAAAGTTTAAGTTTATAACATATTTTTGAATAATTTACAGTGCTAGTTCCAACTAGCTAATATTCAGTTTTCAAAAAAATTAGACATTTAATAAATTTTTTTGATTAAGTACACCTGCAACTTAAGAACTGAAAACGAGGTTTTAAGAAACAAAAGCATTAAGTGGAGATTCGTAAAAGCAATTAATTTTGAAACGTCATTATTAGATAACAAAATTTTTCAAAGCAATTACTCGTCTAGTATATTTTACAATTAAGCGAAATTTAAACTAGTGCACGGGATTAAAACAGAACTTATTAATCATAACACACATGGGGCCTATATGTAATAAAGTTAAGTTGATAGATTGAAGCCAAAGAATACGTTCCAAAATACTTAAAATGTCAATTTGACCTTAACCCATACCAATCTGTTAAATAGTGACAACTAGGGTTGTGTGTCGTATCAAGACAGTGGGTTCGATTTTGCAATGAATATAATTTTGTAAAAACAAATAATTTTTTTTCTCGAAAAAAGCTACGTACTTGTATGTATGTAACAACCACAAGAGAATTTTTTTCTGTATAAACAGAGCCGGACCTAGAATTCCCTAATGATGGATTTAATTGGCCGAAACGTTTAAAAACACAACTACGTAAATCACCTTTATACTAAGAATAAAAGACACATTAAAGTTATGAAAAGTTTCCAAGTAAATCGATATATCATTTTAGAGAAATTAGCAGTAAATGAGTAGTAAACATGCTAGTTATTATTTAAGCATCTTTTGTAACTAAAATGAATTTCGACATAGAAGAAATTAGTTTTCGTAATTTTTATATTTTTCAAAAAAAATCGGAAACTACGCAGTTTTGACATGACTGAACAAGTTTTCTGAAAAGGTTCTACAAAAGGGTAACTTATGGTCTATTTAGCGGATGTTTTTACTGTCGCAATACTGCACACAGTAAAAAAAACCTGTTTATGCACACTATTTACGGTAGCATGCATAAACAGGGTACATACAATAAAGTGATCTTGAGACTTGCTCTTTTATTCATTAATAGGCAATTAACAAAAAAATGTGAATCATACTCCATTCAGTTATGAATTACAAAGATTTGTGTATCATACCATGCAAAATTATGTACAAAAAATTTAAATAAAACTCCGCAGTAGCAATTATCCCACTCAGCTCTAAAGGTTTCCCCTAATAATAATAACAGTATTAAGCTTACACAATGCCAAGGAAGATTGAAACATAAATACATTAACGAGACCTGGAACTAGGGAGTATGGGGGCGATCCTCGTTATTCTCGCCTTTCCCCGGTTAAAGATACTGCTCCCCCGATTCGCATCATAGGAAAGATAATTGGAAATCCAGGGTCGAAGTTGAGCCCCCAGGACTTCAGCGGGGGATTTGCATAAAGGTGTTGCGGCCGAGGTGTAAACAATACGGTTTACGATGCCCCCGTATTAGCATGTTTTGATATCCAGGTTATAAATCCCGTCCTCTGCGGTAAGCCCGGAATAGTGGCTTGTCGATTGAAAGTGAGCAGTGTATGTGAGCAGTGGGCGAATTTATGGGAAAAGTTGTGTAGGTGCGCAAATGGATCATCCCGCAATGCCATATTCCTGTTCCGTATAGACAAACTTTCGAACACACATAAATTCAAATTGCTAGATTTAGCAGTTAAACTCCAGTTAATAAAGAACTAAAACTCCGTATTCATCCTCCCCCTTATGCATGCTCCTCGCAATTTCCAATTGATCTCAAACATATCGATTACGTGTTTACATTGCCCCAACACCGAAAGAGCGATAATTTCTTTCACCCCTCGGATTTATTGTATGTAAATTTTCCCTGCTCCCTGGAGTATCTTCACAATAGAGTGATTTATTTATACGGCAAGGAGTTGCAGTTTCTTTTCGTCTTATTCGAGCCGGGAGTGTATTAAGTGAGGCGGAACATTGGAGCCCTGCTTATTTTATGCCGCACGGATACTCAGGTGGTTGCATTGAAGTTTTTAAAGGGAGTTTTTGATTGTGCTTGTTTAACAAAACGTTCAATATACAATATATTTTTTGCTATTTTCTTGCTTTAATTTAGCAAAAAGGAAGAATAGGCACAAAAATCTTTTTGGTGTATGTGTGCCTTTACAATAGTACGTGCATGCTTACACAATATGACCATAATCAGTTTAACTCGGAAAGTCATGAGATGCACTCTTTAACCAGCTATATAAGAGGGACCACTGTCATTTTACTAATCCATTTAGAGGACTTGCTCATAAGACTCTACTTTGCTGATGTGCAAATTTGTTTCGGAAATGGGATCATTATCACTTTTCTGGAAGATATAGGGGAACGTAAAATCAAAAAATTACTTGACGCAGCAGATTTATTGTCCATTTAGAGAAATTAGTTTCTTCTGAAAATGCATTTATGAAGAAAACTTTCAGTTATATTTCTGGCGTTGGTCTATTTTGCTGACGTGCCAATTTGTTTTCGAAATGGAATCATGGTTACTTTTCTGGAAGATAAAAAGGAACGTAAAATCAAAAATTTACTTGAGGTAGAAAATTTTTTCTACAATCTTTTGGTCTACTTAGAGACCTTTGTTTCTTCTGAAAATGCATTTATGAAGTAAATTTTCTGTTGTATTTCTGGCGTTGGTCCCTACTCACTTATTCGTCTTGCCCTTAACGCTAATGTTAAGTTCTGCGTTTTACGAATCAAGGACCGGTGTGTTTAAGATGAGAATTTATCTGTGCTTTCATAGGAATACCATCGTGTGGCCGTTTTTTTTTCAGGCTAATTCTGGGCCCACTTAACTACTGCAATTTCAATTTTTCTAATGTTAAATGTCAAAAGGTTCTTTAATATGACAAGTATTTTCTTCTTTGGAGATATCCTTGCTAATTCTGAGCTAAAGCATCTTTTCCAGAGGTTTAGATGGAGAAAAGGTATATACGTTGTGCATAATTAGGCTCACTGGTTTCGGCTTAAAGCCATCATCAGCGCCAAATCTGAGTCCAACAAGTGATGTTCTTTATCTTAAAAAAAAGGTGTAAACAAGGTAACAAAAAAACGCATTTAACAGAGATCACGAAAACAGGCACAAAATTATATTAAAATTTGCAAAAAATTAGAAAGAAATACTTAAAATAGCACAATTTTGTGCTTTTTTGTTGGTTACTTTTTTTGTTTTTGGGCTCAAAGATTTAGGAAATTGGGCAGGTCTTCGTTCACTGAAGGCAACCTATTGAAGAGCCACATGTATCTATTAAGAGGACAAAAAGTCAAGTTTAAAATGATTTTGAGTTTTAAAAAATTGAGGACGTCGATCTCATATGGAGCCACCATTAGTAAGATGAATGATATTTTTTGCAAGAGTTCCAAAAGATTGAATGTGGTGCCTTGTGTAACTCTTCTACATCATCTTTGAAAGTTGGCAAAACCATTACTCAAACACAAGCAGTTTTGCACTAAAAGAATACAGGAAAAGGGGAGAGGGATGGAGAGGGTTCAAGTCCCTTTGGAGATTGCATACTCGATGACGTCTACGACTAGTGTAAACCCGACTAAGATAACTCATAACATTGAACAAGGATGAGAATGGGCGTTGAAAAATACTTTTTGTTAACAACCAATTGAGGATTTTATTCTGATTTAAATATTTAACAAATATGATATTGAAAAACATGTTGGACGGAGAAAATCCGCCTATAGATTATCCAGGTAATCTACAAAAGTTCCCCCCACCCTTTCCCAAAATGCGGCAAAGGACCATTGTCAAAAGTAGTTGGAAAAGAAAGTTTAGAGGGATAGCAGTCTGTTGAAGTTAATCTTTATGAAGAAGTGTAAATTGAGGAGGAAATCCATTTTTATTTTTATTTCACAAAAGTACACGTGGCATCGATTTAAATTAAACTACATGATGGGACATGCAGGGGGAGGGGGATTAGCCCTCACTTTCCAACTAATTTCTAAGTATTCAGAAAGCTCCAATCTGTTATAGTTTTTATAGGTAATGTGGTTTATTTTAGAAATATTCCTTATTAGTTCAGCAATGGCGGGTACCATCCCCTAGGATCAGTTTTACTGGGGGGGGGGGGGCAAGGGGTATACTGTATTATAGTTCTTTATGATTTTTTTGATTATAGTTTAATAATGTACATACTTATTATCTTCATTCCTCTATATCTTCACAAATATTATGGCAAGCTAATCTAATAATTTCATGGTGCAGGGCTTCAAAAGTTTCAGGTCTTACAGCACCCCTTGCTTCAGGCAAACCCAGAGAAAATAGTCAAAGTACAGTAAATCTGGAGAGTGTGCTAGCCACAAACGCAACATATATTTGTCACTTCACACAGACGGGTGATCGAGATTGCGACCTATACCATCAAGTGGCGACACCACAGAACTAAGCAAACCTCATTGTCTGTCAGAAAGAGGAACAGAAGACCGGTTTTGGTATAATTTCACTTCATCAACATGGTACACTCCAAATCTGACATGAAGTTCGATTTAATATTTGATTTAGGTTCTTAGGCGAGAGCTGTGGATACGCTGTGCGTGTCGCCATCCAACGATGGCAGGCTCTATCTCTAAAAACATACAATCTTATGGAAAACCCTGCCACCGATAGGTGGCGCCACGTACTTCGTTCGCACCGCTCTCACAGCAAGAACCCACACCAAATATTGTATAAAATTTCTTTGTGTATTAAGTTTGAGGTATATCTTCACATCATAATGCCTATCACAACTTACATTGATGGTATGTTTAGAATATTTACTAATGGATAATTTCGGTAATCTTACCTGTCTTTGATATGAGATTATTCTCCACAATATCCATAAAATCCTTCCCAAGAAAAGTTAAACATTTTGCAATTCTAGAGAGATTATAACCCACATAAAAAGCAGCTGGATCTGAATAGCTGATAAGGATTTGAATTCATTCAATCTGATGAAAGTATAAACATTTTACTTACATTACAAAGATCGAGTTAACAAAAATGATGCTTAAGCCCTAATGGATTCCAGTGAAAAACTTGACGCACCATCGAAACTACACCTATCGGCCTTTCAGGAGCCAAAATGGGCCGTTTGATTTATGACCCAGGGCAGATTTCAATTTCAAATTTCCTCTCGGCTAGAACAAGCGATTTTCAACTAAGCGCCTAATACAGTTATTCTTAGCGCACTTTTTCTCCCCTGACATGTAAGAGCCTTTCAATTCCAGCAGCAGCGAGCGCAGGTTATTATCTGCAAGGCGTTATAGATGTTTGCTATCTAGAAATTTACGATTCTATTGCTAGAGCCGAACGATAACATAAATTTAAACTCGATGGCGCGATTTCAATTCGAAGGAGTTTAAGTATGCCGGAAGCGCCCCCGGGGACAATTCCGTCTCCTCCTTTCTGTCCCGTCCAATTATGGAACAAACATCTGTAAATACTATCTGCCCGGATCTTGGGCACGAAAAAGCAAGGGTGGAACTTAACAAAAAGTGGAAATACAAATAACGATTTATTCCGGCTCGGCAGCCAATTCCGTTCCGGGGCTGGAAAGCGTTGGATGCGATAGAAAAAACGCTTTTTTAAACCCGGGCGGCCGCAAAAACGGAATCGGAAGAAAAACCGTGCTGGGCGTGCCTAAGCTTCCGCCGACGGCTTGATTTATGACGGTGCGAATTTCAATTTTAAATTCACCCGTCTGCCGGTAAGTTTACGACTAACCGTCTAATAAACTCGATCTCTGAACTTTCCCCAAAAAGTCCTGAAGTATACAGAATTCTCGATTATTTGGTGAATGCGCCTAGATGGGAAACCAATACAAATTGAGTAACTGTCCAGTTACTTAACAAAGGCTTTATACAAGATGAAATAGAGTGGTTTCTAAATATAAAATTAGATGGAGAAATAAATTCTACCTCTGAACTTTCGTGAATCAGTTTTCGTTCAGTAGGTGAACCCTTAAAGACACAGATTCTTGATTACTTGGTGAATGCGCCTAGATGGAAACCTATAAATATTGAGTGTCTAGTTACTTGATACGTATGAATGATACTTTGAAAATATGTTAAAGCTTTTAATAAAGGTTTCATATAAGATGACGTAGACTGGTTTATAAGTATAAAATTAGGCCGATAAACAAACTTGACATCTGAACATTCCTGAATACCGTAATTAAACTCCTAAAGTCATACAGTTCTTAATTATTTGGCAAAAGCGCATAGCTGAAACAGTGAAAACTTAGTAACCGTCCAGTTACTAAGTTTTCACTGTTGCCAAATTTGTAACGAATTTGATTACTTTCTTTGCTTAAATATTACTAGGATTTTGAATTAAATCAATGATGGCGAAGGTATCTCGGGCGCCACCCCCTATGGGCTTTATGTGGTAGAGGGGCCACAGAAGAAATGCCTATCGGGTAAGCCTTCAAACAGTGGAGAAAGAATTCCAGAATAAGTTGTTTTATTCTTGGAAATGAAAGTCATACAACATGTATTCGTTCCACCAATAGATTCAAAGATTCAGTAGTCAGTATCGATAATTTATTATTTAAGTAATTCCAGCAGTAAACAATTTTAGATACCTACTCAGTAAACCCCGTAAGTGTCTCGTTACTGCCTGATTTTGGTTCTCTGTAATGAGGGTTGGTAGAGCCCTACTACTGCCAAGCACCAGTGTATTGATTGTGTTTGGCCCTACTACTGCCAGACCCTGTGGTGTATGTTTGAGGAGCCCTGCTACTACCAGGCACCAGTGTACGTATTATGTGTGGGGCTCTACTACTCCCAGACCCTTATAGTGAATGTATGAGGAGCTCTACTAATGTCCGACTCCAGTGTGTTAATTGTGTGTGGGGCCCTACTATTGCCACGCCCTGTGGTGTACGTTTGAATGTCGGTTAATCGGTTTTCCTTTGAATGCTTACTTTTAACTTTTAGGGAACTGTTTACTCGACAACTGCTGGCTATGGAATCTCTGGTAACCATGCAGTTACAAAGTTTTTAAATAATCAAAAATTCTCTATACTTTAGGAATTGTCCCCGGTTTCAGTTATGCACCCCTGAGTGGCACTATACAAAATTCTTGATTGATGCAGATTACTGTAAAATACAGAAATCGATTTTTAGCCGTCGGTACTATGAAAACGCTGTTTTAGACCTTTTAAACGACTGATAAAACATCACTTCGCAAGCTCTAATTGTGTCCATCCACAGATTAGTTTCGCCGTTTACGGCTCATCAGTGAGGCTTTGACACAACCAGAGCTCCCGAAATCCGTTCTACTCAAGACACGTTTCATGGCAGTACACTTTCAACAATTCCACAGCTTAACAAAGGCTCCGTAGAAGATAAAATAGACTGATTTCTAAGTATAAAAATAGACTGAGAGATAAACTCGACATCTAAACATTCCTGTACACAACTAATTAAACCTCTGAAGTGCACAGAATTCTTGATTATTTGGTGAATGCCAATAGGTACCTACGAAAACTAAGTACTGTCCAGTTACTTGACACGTCTGAATGGCACTTTGAAAAACTTTCTACACCTCCACAGCTTTTAACAAAAACTCTATGCAAGATGAGAGAGACTGGTTTATAATAAAATATAAAATTAAACCGAGAAATAATCTCGAGTAGGCAAACCAAAACCCGTCCAAGTCCTTGACCTTTTGGTGGATGCGCCTGCATGGAGGGGGGGGGGCAGTAAACTAAAAGCATAATAAGTCTTACGAGAAAGGAGCTGTGCACTTCTTCTCTATTAAAGATACAGAAGTATCTTTTTCTTCAACCCTTAATGTTCTTTTCTTCAGATTCCGTTTTCTAAGTTTCCCTTCTTTTTCTGAAAACATCTTTGTCTCTACTGCTTTCTTTTCTACTGCAAGAAACTTCTTTTCTTCAACATTTATCTCTTCTGCAGGTGAATGTTTAATTTTTCCGTTTGTTCAAAAATTTCGAATCAGAGAGGAAAGTTGATCACTCTCTTCTATGTAGATCTTCATGGTTTTTTTTTCTCTTCTGAAAACGACTTTACATCTACTTCTTTACTTCTACTACAAGAACTTTCAAGATTTCGTTTCTTCTGTGTAGAGCTTTATAGTCTTTATAATCTTTAGAGTCTATGTTTTTTATTTCTGAAAACGTTCGGACATCTTCATAAGCTTTACGAAATTCTTTTCTTTTACGGGATAATTTTTGGTTTCTTAGCTTTTAGTCTGAAAAGTTTGGTTTTCTAGATTCTCTTTTTTCTCAAAATATCCCTATCACACACAACATCCCTTTTCTGAGATTCCTGTCTAGAGAAGAAGACATTCTAGGACCCTTTTCAATACTTGTTGTGTACAACTTGTGGTCTTCAAGCATTCCTTTATTTTTTGAAAACCTTCCCTCTTACTGCTTTTTTTAAAACTTTTGATGCTTTTCTATATTCCACTTTTGTGCAAGGAAATTTTTAGTCGTCACTCCCTAGTGTTTGTTTTCTTCTAAACTTCATATGAGACATGACGGTTGAGCAAAAGTTTTTCAAGTTTTACACTTTTCAATGTGAAGTTTATTTTTCTTTTTTGAAATTAATTTTACCGCATTATAAGAAGACTTTTCTCCAGGATGCTATTCAATATTCCTGTCCTCTGTAGGAAATTTTTTTGGTTTTCTACCCTCACGCTTTTCTTTCTTTGAAAATTCCTCTATTTAACTGCAAATCAAATAGATGAAAAGTTTGCAGAAAGTTTTAATGACTGATTCTTCTCTATGCGGAGTTTTTGATTTTCTAGGTATTCAAATATTATTTCTTATACCTACTGCTTATTCTTTAGAGAAATTCTCTTTAGGTCACTTCTCAAGACACCTCTATTCAGCTAAGGAATTTTTAGCCTTCTACTCTTATTGTTTTCTGTCTTTAAAAATTTCGCATCAGAGATATAAAATTGTCCAAAAGTTTTTCAAGAAACAAAGTCTTGTGTGTAGTGCTATTTGGTGTTTTAGGTTTTCCTTTTTATGTGAAAACGTTTTTACCTCCGTTTTGGGACATCTTCCGCCTCTGTTCCGTTTCTTCAAAAATTCCGAATTAGAGATAAAATTGTTCAAATAGTTTTTGAGAACTCTCTTCATTGGAGGTTCTTGGTCTTCAAGATTTTCTCCTCTGTCCAAAAAACTACTTAGAAAATTTCTCTTTGAAAGCTTTTCAAGATTTTTCATCTTTGCGATGGAATTTTTGGTCTTCTCCATCTACTGTTTTCTCTTCAAAATATACGAATCAAAGATGAATGTTATGAAAAAGTTTTTGTAACTCATTTTGTTGTGTAGATCCTTTTGGTCACTGTGTTCCTTTTGTATCAAAGATAGAGGTTGTATAGATATTTTTCAAGATTCACTCTGTTGTGTGTAGAGTTTTTGGACTTTTTTTCCTCTTTAAATATGATCATACTTCCACTGTTTTTTTTTTCTTCAAAACGTGTTTGGTTTTTTTTTCTTTTATGCAAACGGCTTTACATCTACTTATTTACTTCTACTATAAGATTTGTCAGGATTTGCATTCTTCTGTGTAGAGCTTTATAGTATTTATAATCAATTTCTGAAAACGTTTTTACCTCTACTGTTTTTTTCTTCAGAATGCTTATCTTCAAAAACTATTCGAAGTTTTTTTCTTTTACACTGTAATTTTTGGTTTTCTAGCTTTTAGTCTGATAAATTTGGTTTTCTATATTCTCTTTCTTCTGAAAATATCTTGATTACCAGTTCTTTTCTAAACTTCTAGTCTAGAGAAGGAGACACTCTAGAACCCTTTCCAACACTTGTTGTGAAAAACTTTGTAGTCTTCAAGCACTCCTTTATTTTTTGAAAACCTTCCCTACTGTTTTTAACTTTTGATGGATTTCTAGATTCCACTTTTCTGCAATGGCATTTTTAGTCACCACTCCCCAGTGTTGTAGGTCGAGCAAAGGTTTTCTTCCCATTTTCGAAAAACTTTTAGCTTTACTGCTTTTTTTTTTCATGAAACTCTTTTTCAATAGCTTTTCAAGATATCTCTCTTCTGCGGGGGAATTTTCAGTCCTCAACCCCATTGCTTTTTCCTTCAATAATTTCGCATCATCAATTCTTTAAAAGTTTTTCAGAATTTCTTCTGTATGGAGCTTTATGGTATTTAGATTCTATTTTTTTTTTCTGGAAAATTTCTGGGTTTCTAGATTTTTTTAGCCTAAAAATTTGATTTCCTAGATTCTCTTTCTTCTCAAAATATCTCTATCGCCACTTCTCTGAAATTTTAGTCTAGAAAAGAAGACACTCTAGGAACCTTTTCAACACTTGTTGTGTACAAGTTTGTGGTCTTCAACCTTTATGTTTTGAAAACATTATCTACTGTTTTTTTTTAACTTTTGATGCTTTTCTATATTCCACTTTTCTGCAAGGGAATTTTAGTCGTCACTTCCCAGTGTTGGTTTTCTTCTAAATTTCATATATGACATGAAGGTTGAGCAAACTTTCTTCAAGCTTTACACTTCTCAATGTAAAGTTTTTTTTTTTGAAGACAATTTTACTACTTTATAATAAGACTTTTCTCCAGGATGCTGTTCAATATTCCTGTCTTCTGTAGGAAAATTTTTGGTTTTTTACCCTCACTCTTTTCTTTGTTTGAAAATTCCTCTATTTAACTACAAATCAAATAGATGAAAGGTTTGCAGAATGTTTTTAAAGACTGATTCTTCTCTATGCGCGGTTTTTGATTTTCTAGGTATTCAAACATTATTTTTTATACTGCTTTTTCTTTAGAAAACTTCTCGTTAGGTCACTCTCAAGAGACCTGTCTTCAGCGAAGGATTTTTGGTCTTCTACTCTTATTGTTTGTCGTCTTTAAAAATTTTGCATCAAAGATATAAAATTGAATTAGAGATAAAATTGTTCAAATAGTTTTTGAGAACTCTCTTCATTGGAGGTTCTTGGTCTTCAAGATTTTCTCCTCTGTCCAAAAAACTACTTAGAAAATTTCTCTTTGAAAGCTTTTCAAGATTTTTCATCTTTGCGATGGAATTTTTGGTCTTCTCCATCTACTGTTTTCTCTTCAAAATATACGAATCAAAGATGAATGTTATGAAAAAGTTTTTGTAACTCATTTTGTTGTGTAGATCCTTTTGGTCACTGTGTTCCTTTTGTATCAAAGATAGAGGTTGTATAGATATTTTTCAAGATTCACTCTGTTGTGTGTAGAGTTTTTGGACTTTTTTTCCTCTTTAAATATGATCATACTTCCACTGTTTTTTTTTCTTCAAAACGTGTTTGGTTTTTTTTCTTTTATGCAAACGGCTTTACATCTACTTATTTACTTCTACTATAAGATTTGTCAGGATTTGCATTCTTCTGTGTAGAGCTTTATAGTATTTATAATCAATTTCTGAAAACGTTTTTACCTCTACTGTTTTTTTCTTCAGAATGCTTATCTTCAAAAACTATTCGAAGTTTTTTTCTTTTACACTATAATTTTTGGTTTTCTAGCCTTTAGTCTGAAAAATTTGGTTTTCTATATTCTCTTTCTTCTGAAAATATCTCGATTACCAGTTCTTTTCTAAACTTCTAGTCTAGAGAAGGAGACACTCTAGGACCCTTTCCAACACTTGTTGTGAAAAACTTTGTAGTCTTCAAGCACTCCTTTATTTTTTGAAAACCTTCTCTACTGTTTTTAACTTTTGATGGATTTCTAGATTCCACTTTTCTGCAATGGAATTTTTAGTCACCACTCCCCAGTGTTGTATGTTGAGCAAAGGTTTTCTTCCCATTTCCGAAAAACTTTTAGCTTTACTCCTTTTTTTTCATGAAACTCTTTTTCAATAGCTTTTCAAGATACCTCTCTTCTGCGGGGGAATTTTCAGTCTTCAACCCCATTGCTTTTTCCTTCGAAAATTTCGCATCAACAATGTATATTCTTTAAAAGTTTTTCAGAATTTCTTCTGTATGGAGCTTTATGGTATTTAGATTCTATTTTTTTTTCTGGCAAATTTCTGGTTTTCTAGATTTTTTTAGCCTAAAATTTGGTTTTCTAGACTCTCTCTCTTCTCAAAATATGTCTATCACCACTTCTTCTCTGAAATTTTTGTCTAGAAAAGAAGACACTCTAGGAACCTTTTCAACACTTGTTGTGTACAAGTTTGTGGTCTTCAAACTTTATGTTTTGAAAACATTATCTACTGTTTTTTTTTTAAACTTTTGATGCTTTTCTATATTCCACTTTTCTGCAAGGGAATTTTTAGTCGTCACTCCCCAGTGTTTGTTTTCTTCTAAATTTCATATATGACATGAAGGTTGAGCAAACTTTCTTCAAGCTTTACACTTCTCAATGTGAAGTTTTTTTTTTGAAGACAATTTTACTACTTTATAATAAGACTTTTATCCAGGATGCTGTTCAATATTCCTGTCTTCTGTAGGAAAATGTTTGGTTTTTTACCCTCACTCTTTTCTTTGTTTGAAAATTCCTCTATTTAACTACAAATCAAATAGATGAAAGGTTTGCAGAATGTTTTTAAAGAATGATTCTTCTCTATGCGCAGTTTTTGATTTTCTAGGTATTCAAACATTATTTTTTATACTGCTTTTTCTTTAGAAAACTTCTCGTTAGGTCTCAAGAGACCTGTCTTCAGCGAAGGATTTTTGGTCTTCTACTCTTATTGTCTTTCGTCTTTAAAAATTTTGCATCAGAGATATAAAATTGTCCAAAAGTTTTGTGTGTAGTGCTATTTGGTGTTTTAGGTTTTCCTTTTTATGTGAATATGTTTTTACCTCCACTGCTTCTTCTTCAGAAAACTTTCCTTCAGGACCCTTTTCAATAGTCTCTCTTCTGTGGAGGAATTTTTGGGACATCTACCGCCACTGTTTTTTTCTGCAAACATTCCGAATTAGAGATAAAAGTGATACAGACAAATAGTTTTTGAGAACTCAGTCTCTCTTTTCAGTGGAGCTTCTTGGTCTTCTACGTTTTCTTTCTCTTTCCAAAAACCCCTTTACTTCTAGTGCTTTTTCGTCAGAAAACTTCTCTTTGAAAGCTTTTCAAGATTTTTCATCCTTGCGGGAAAATTTCGCTGTCTTCTTCATCCACTATTTTCCCTTCAAGATGTACGAATCAAAGATGAATGGAAAAAGTTTTCAATAGCTATTTATGTAACCAGTTACGAAAAGTCCGATTTTGTGTAACGAATGAATGTTTGCGTGCCCGCAATTTGAATGAGATACACAAAAAAGGTTTTTCGTCACGTGTTTCATATAAGATTGTTTTCTAATTTTTACTACAAATACCTACTTAGAGAGAGAATTATTATTATTAAACTTCAATATTTACTTTTAAACCACTTTGTATCTACTTAATACCATAAAACTATAGCAACGGTGTGCCACAGCCGAAACCTGCAACTGGTGGTGACACCAACTTTTCATCACTAGTTACGAAAGATTTTACTTTTCGTAACTAGTTACGAAAAGTAGGACGTTAGGTCACTGTCATCAGTATTGAAAAGTGCCACTGTGAATGTGTCAAAATTAGAAAAAATTCATTGTGTTGTGTGGGGTCTTTTGGTCACTATCTCTTGTATCAGAGAGAGCGGTTGTATAAATATTTTTCAAGATTCACTCTGTTGTGTGTAAGGTTTGAGTGACTTTTTTTTTCTCTTTCAATATGACCATACTTCCACTGTTTTTTTTCTTCTTTTCGATATTTATTTCTTCTAGGTTTGTCTTCTATCATCAGTGTATTTCTGTCTGTCTTTCTTTCTTTTTTTTTTAAAGGTTTTCCAAACCTGTTTTAAGATTTACATATTTCTATGTGGAGTTTTTGGCTTTTTAGTATTCCGTTCTTGTTCTCAAAACGTCCTCTTATGATGGAAAGGTCTTGGAAAGCAGCTTTCCACTTTTTCCTGTTTAAAAGATAAGTAATAAAAAGTAAAGCAACGTACAGTGAGTGACACGTTTTGCGCTTTAGGGATGTCGTTAATCCGATAAGTGCAGCTCAAAGCCGAAAAACAAACCAATCACCGATTAAGCCCCAAAGTGACGACACCACCGGGGGAATAACGGCATATTTGTTTCGCAAACTTTGCGTAATCAAGCTGACAAAGCTTTCTCTCCCGGTTCGCCCACTGGAACTTTGTTTCGAAAATATTAACTGTTTAAACTTCTTTCCTCGGCAAACTGTCTCGAGTAAATTTATAAGCGAGAGGAAGAACAAGAAAAAGCTATTTTGCATAATGCTCTTTTATGTTCTTTCTGGAGTTTTAGCCGAGGTATTAAAAAATATCGTCGCGTAAAAGGAGGAGAAAGAAGGGAGAGAGCGCGAGGAAGTGGAAAACCAACCCAACTGGTGGCCATCCGCAAAACAGATCGACAACACATAAATCAGTCGATTTCGTCGGGGGCGAATTGTTCGCGAAAGTTTCCATTCTCGTCCATACAACTGCGATAAAAGTGGTATAAATTCCCAGATAATACAGAAAGACGACAGATCTATTATCTATCAAAACAGAGCGGCCCCAGATACGACGTCACGGCCATAAAACACAAGCCGAAGAAGAAACCGCAACTAAACACGTAATGAGTCGATTGTTGCGATTCGTCGGAGATTCCCTGC
Organism: Taphrorychus bicolor; assembly: GCA_951812265.1. Taxonomy (NCBI): domain Eukaryota; kingdom Metazoa; phylum Arthropoda; class Insecta; order Coleoptera; family Curculionidae; genus Taphrorychus; species Taphrorychus bicolor. Next base: position 31,083,641 of record OX638300.1, on the reverse strand, counting down.
AGTTTTCGGGAAGAGGTGTTTTCGGTTCAGGTTAGCGGTCCCCAGACGCACATTACGACCCGGATAATGAGAATGCCGGAATCGAGACCTATCCCGCAGGAATTTACACCGTTGGATTTGCATGGAGAGAATTTGCGGCAGCGTTGAAAGGTTGCGGCTTGTCACTGACACGGGATGAGTTGTGTATTGGGAATATACTGCGGGGACAACTGCAGCTTTACGCCTCGCCTATTTATGGACACAATCAGAAATTAACGCCGACGTCACGTAATCGATTGTTCAGGCCGGCAGCTGCTTTAACTAGTTACTCTGAAGTGTGTTCACACCAGCGGACCAATCTTGCAATTAGTTTGCTTCTAATTATCTACTTGACAGCATTGGAAGAAGTTCAGAACCACCCTTCAACCACTCCTTCTACCCTACTATTACCTATTTTCTGCGAGGGAATTTTTGGTTTTTTACTCTCACCGTTTTCCGAAAATTTTAGATTAGAGACAAAAATTGTTCAAAAGTTTTTGATTAATCAAACTCTTGTGTGTGGAGTTACTTGATCTTTTAGGTTCTTTCTTTATGTGAAAACGTGTTTACCTCTACTGCTTCTTCTTCTGCAGAAAACTTTTGTTCAGGACCCCTTTGAATATTCTTCTCCCGGGGGGGGGGGAGGAGGAGCTTTTGGTCACCTACCGACATTATTTTCCTTCTTTGAGAGTTCCATATCAATTATGAAGGTGTTCAAAAGGTTTTTTAGGAGTATGAGGCTTTTTGATCTTCCAAGTTCCTTTTTTTTTCTCGAAAGCTCTTTATCTCTACTCCATTTTCTTCTGAAAACGTCTATTCAAAATACTGAATTCTCCCTTTTACATAAAACTTTTTGGTCTTCTATCCCCTAAAATTTCCGAATCAAAAATAAAATTTTCAAGATTCACTCTGTGTGGTGTGGAGCATTCTGATCACTGCATTTTTCTTAACATAATTTGATTCATAGATAAAGGTCGTACAAACTCTTTTCAAAATTCAAACTCACATATGTGACTTTTTGTCTGTTTTTTGCAAACGTCTATTCTTGTACTGCTTTTTCGTCAAAATGCTCTTCAGTTTTCCTCTCCTCTGCGGAGTAACTTTTGCTTTCTCTTCAAAAATTCGGTTCACAGGTAAACGTTCTCCAAAAATTTTTTCGAATTTACAATTCTTTGTGAATCTTCTTTTCTGCTTTTTCATTCTGAAAACGTTTTCTACTAATTTTCCTTTTTCTGAATTCAGTATTTTTTCTCTACAAAAATAGATTTCTTGTCTTTTCAGTGTAGGGCTTTTTGGTCTATCAGGTTTCTTTTTTTTCTGAATACTCCTATATTTTTACTACTTTTTCTCCAGATGCTCTTCCACTGTCTCCACTGTATTTTACTTAAAGTTTCGGATAACATATTGTCCAAAGGTTTTCCAGATTCCACACTTTACTGTTGGAGTTTTTGGGACTTCTAGGTTGTCTTTCGTATTCCGAAAACACATGTAGAAAATTTTCTTCAGGAAAATCGCCAAATTTGAGAGAAAATATTTGTATTCTAACCCCTACTAGCTTCTCTTGACAAATCTCAGATCAGAAATGATGTTTTTTCTCAGGATTTATCCTCTTTTGTGTGGAGCGTTTCGTTTTCTTTCACTGAAAACTTCTATGCTTCTACCGCTACTTCTTTAGAACGCTCTTCAAGATTTCTGTTGTTCTCTTACGGAGTTTTTCCACTTCTTTTAATAAATAATTTTAAAAAAAAGGCTATTTAAAAGGTCTTATGTTTTATCTTGGTCTTATGTTAGATGTTTTAGCTTTTTGATCACATGGGCAGCACCCCTATATCTCCCGATAAAATGGCAATGGTCCCTTGACAAAAATTATTCTTTTCAACTAGTTATTGCCTATTCAAGTGCAGGTGCTAACTAATACGTTTGAAGCTGAAGAGGAAATACCCCCAAAAGCTTCAAATCAAAATTTTTGAAGATACACTGTATTTTTTCTTGAAATTAGTTGAAATCCGAGATAAAAGTTGTACATTTTCCCAGGTTTTTTGGTCTTTGAGGCTTCTCTATTTTTTTTTGGAAACGTCTATACTTCTGCTTTTTCCTCAAAATGCCCTTTAATTTTCTTCTCCTCTGCGTAGTATCTTTTGGTATGCGACACCCAGTGCATTTCTCTTAAAAAGTCTGATCAGAGATGAACGTTCTCCTAAAAGTTTGCTTCACATGGGCTGTACCTCTATATCTCCCTGTAAAATGGCAATGGTTCCTTGATTAAAATTGTTCGTTTTACTTAGTTATGGCGATTTCAAGTACAGATACAATTCACGGATCTTATAATCTGGCAGAGAGTAAAGAAGTGTGGAGCAAAACTGCAAATGTGGCGCCGCAATACTATTATACAACATTAATTTTGTATGCATGGATAGATGTTGTCTCAAATGTACTTTCTTAGAATATTTTCGCTTGATGTAATCAGCGTGTGCAACAAAACTTAAATGGGGATCAAAGACTAGCATGAGGTATTTTTTGTTTTTTTCGTATGTTAATCGATTGCCATTTATTTCCAGATTTATAAGTTCAATGTTAATGTCATTTAGTTGTTGTTTTCGTCCAAAGACACAAAATTTAGTTTTATTAGTGTTAACACTCATACTATTTTTACATAGCCATAGAAATATGTTTTCTAAGTCTCGATTAGCATCACGCTGCATCTGCACCATGTCTTTTCCGGTTATGTATATCATTGCGTCATCAGCGAACAATTCAACTCCACACCGCTCCACCACTCTGGTAATATCGTTTATATATAGTAAGAGCAGCAACGGGCCCAGCACCGTGCCCTGTGGTACCCCAAATTCGACCGGTAGCGACTCAGAAAGCTGATCTCCAAATTTAACCCTCTGCCGTCTTCCAGCCAGGTACGATTTAAACCACTCTAAAACGCCCAATGTCCAATTCCCATCCTGCTCATTTTATTTATCAAAATTTCTCTAGACTGTCTCAAATGCTCGTCTTAGGTCCAAGAATATGGCAAGAATCATATCACCACCATCCATACTACTGGCAAAACTATCACACACATTGACAACCACAGTTTCACATGAATGACCCTCCCTGAATCCGGACTGATTTGACATCAAAATATTATTAATATCACAGTGTCGCTGTAGTTGCAATTTTACTACTACTTCCAAAGCTTTTTCATATACTTCAACAGTGTTTATAGGCCTGAACTCGTTGCTCAGCTTGGAACAGGCACCACTGTTGACTCTTTCCACGCCTCCGGGAATGTACCAGTCGATAAAGAGGTATTTATGATGTCTAGCAAGCAATTGCCAGCGACATCACACACGTCACACAGAACCCTTTTCGAAATGCCATTCACACCCCCGCCGACATTCTTTAGATTCTCTAATACTTTCTTCAATTCGACCATTTTTACTTGTTCGAAATGGGAGAACTCAAAGGAGTTAATTGAATGCGTCATTTCATCCTCATCATGGAGGTCATACACAGGAATACTAGCCACAATGTCCGAAACACTATCTATAAAATATTTGTTAAATTCATTAGCAATTTTTAGTTTCTCCGTTAATATAATATTTCCAAAGTTGACCTCATCAGGAAGAGAATTATTTTTTTCAGGCAACAATGATTTTAAGCTCCTCCATAACTCCCGGGAATTATTCTTGTCACCATCTATAATTTCAGTATAAAATCTATCCTTTTCAGACCTTATTTTAGTTACAATTGTGTTTCGCATTCTCTTGTATTCCCTCCAGATTTCGTCGCTACTCTCTCTTACCGGCCTCACATAAAGACCATCCCTCTCACGCATCATCCGTTTCAAATCATCAGTAATCCATCCCTTGTCCGCATACTTTTGCTCATAAGTCACTTTCAATACTGGACACATTTTATTTAGAATATTTTTTATACCATTTATAAAAATATCGGCCAAGAGAGTTACATCACTGATAGTGTTATCCCAGGGGGTATCAAAGAGACATTCCCGCTATTTGTTTTCATCATACATTCTCATAGACCTACGATAAGTTGTCACTCGGGAACTCTCCAAAGATCTGTTTTCGAGATGTACAGACAACATACAATGATCGCCAATCCTTATTGTTAGATGCACTCTATGTTTTATATATTTATTATTTGTTACTAAGTAGTCAATTAGCGTTTGACTTCTATCCGTAATTCTTGTTGGAGAACTGACAATCTGAGAAAAACCATTTGAGTAAATACTGTTGAGAATTTTCTCACCATAAAATGATCGTCTTGACAAATCAAAATTAAAATCCCCAAAAATCAAGTTTACTCCCCCAAAAGTACTCACCCGGTCAAGGTAAATCTCAAAATATTCCACAAATTTAACATCTTTCTTATGGGGTGGATGGTACAACACTGTACAAAGATATTTCAAACCGGATTCAGAGAACTCAACAGACAAAAGCCACACAAAGTCTTGAAAATATTCCACCGAAGTCAAGCTATATTTCACGTCCTTTCTCATTAGTGCCATGACACCACCAGTTCTCCTGTTATCAGATATGCACGATTCAATCTTATATCCCTCTATGTGCAACTCTTTTGAAGTTATTTCAGAACAAACATGTGTCTCAGATATAAAAATAATTTTTGGTTGCCACTGGTTTACATACAAATGAATGTTGTCCTTGTTATTTAGATATCCTTGGCAATTAAAATACACTAGGCCAGAAGTAAACGTTACGTCCGATTCTAATTGCTATTTATGAAATTTGTTCATTTGAATCTTTTCTATTCGCTTTAATGTATCGCATTTACTTCTGTCCCATGTTGTGTGGTCCACATTAAGTGACATTACGAACTTTTTGTTTGACAAAAGACAATTACAACACTTACTAACATCACTATGACAATCTTCCAAACTATGTTCACCGCTACACTTTGGACAAACCTTTTTATCTTTACATTCTCTACTAACATGACCATACTTGCAACAATTAAAGCACCTGACAATGCCATACTTATTATATACCGGACAGCGATTCCATCCAATATTAATTTTTTATTTCACTAACAAGGCATTATATGTGTCATTATCTAATTCTACAATTAAACGATATTTTTTCCCTATAACTTTGGTTCTGCGAACTATTTTAAATTTAAAACTATTGTTAATAATTGATATATCGTTCTGTTTAATCACCTTCGCGATTATTTCATTGTCATCACTTTGATGATCATTCTCCTCCACTCCAAAAATCTTGACTCGATGCTGCAATGTTTTAGGTCTCTCCACTCCGTAGTTTTCCCCAAGCTTGTTCTGTATTTCAGTCTGTACACAATCTATTTCCTTATCAGTATTACAGTTTATGAGGTCTCCCTTCTTGGTCACTCTCCCCATTGTAATCCCCAACCCCATCTCTGTTGGATTTACTCGATTTCTGAGATTTTCTTTTACCTCTTTAATCTCCTTCTGGGGTCCCTTCTGCTTTATAACCAGCACCTTGTTTGCCTGTTTGGCCGCAGCTGAGTACGATAACTGCAAATCATTGTTCATTGGCAGTGCCCGTGGCTGCAGTCCTTTAAGGGTAGCAATCTCTTGCTTTAAAAGCCTATTTTCCCCAATGAGCAAATCCATTTTTTCACTCAAATCTCGTTGGCTGGTTAATAATAAATCGAGCGTTGAACTTATTGCACCAATAGCTCCTTGTTCGAGGCAACTTTCATCAACTCGACTCCTTTTTCGTGATCTTTCAGGCTTATTTCCATCAGTTGAGTTTTCAAAACAAGTCCTGCACTTCCATACCGATTTTTTCATGTGTAAACCTCGTAGGTCTACATTTTCACATTTGCCGTGGTAATACTTTTTACACAAAGTGCAAACTATTATCGATTTAATATCATCAAACGTCATGTTGCACCGATAACAATTTTCCATATTAGTATCACCAGTATTGTCCATATTAGAATCCTTGGACGACGTCCCCGCCGCCATCGTATAAAATTTCTTCAATCTGTTTGTATGGGTTTGTTTATATCGTCGAACTCCGCATCTCCTTATCACTGACAATGGAATCTCATTGTCTCACACAATTTTCAATATTATGAGCACACCGTTTATTTGTTCATGTCACGATTATGACTATCGTATTTCTCGTTTCCCAATGATTAATTTGACTATAATTAGCATATTATTACTTTAGTACAGTTACCATAAATCACAAAAATATCACGAGCAAACCAAAACAAACGTCCGTTCAGTCCGGCTGAAACCGAAAGTTATACTTAAACGTCTATACTTTTGCTTTTTCGTCAAATTGCTCTTTTATTTTCCTCTCCTCTCCGGAGTAAGTTTTAGTCTGCTACACCCAGGAAATTTTTGTTAAAAAATTCTGTTCAGAGATTAACGTTCTCAAAAAAATGTTGCTCCACATGGGCGGTACCTCTATATCTCCCTCTAAAATGGCAATGGTCTCTTGATGAAAACTGTTCGTTTTAACTAGTTATTGCTTTTTCAAGTGCAGGTGCTAACTAATAAGTATAAAGCTGATGAGGAACTAAGAACAGAACTTTCCACGAGGGAAAAATGGCACTGAAACTATATAGAGTGAATAAAAAAATTCTCTCAAAAAGCACCGCTTCAAGCAAGTGAATAAAAATCCACTTCATTTATGGATTATTAGAAACCTTTTTAACACAAAATTGTGAGGTTTTTGTCCTTCATAATATTTTCGTTTAATAAATAATTTTGTAAAAACCTTTTTATCGATGGTTGCAATTTAAACACGTCTCACATGACTGCTATTTAAATTATGGTCTAATGATGTTTTTTGATCACATGGGCAGCCTCTATATCTCCCTGTAACATGGCAGTGGTTCCTTGATAAAAATTGTTCGTTTTAACCTAGTTATTGCTTTTTCAAGTGCAGGTGTCAAATCTGTCAACTTTTCAAGTCTGAAGCTGAAACTTAAATACCCCCAAAATTGTCGAGTTAAAAATAAAATTTTCAAGTAACACTCTGTTCTGAATGAGCATTTTAGTCACTGTAATGTTTCTTTAAAAAAGTTTAATTAAATTTAAGAGTTGTACAAACATTTTTCGGAAATCATCTATGTCGAGTTTTTTGGTTTTTAAAGTATCTTACTTTTTCTTTTTGAAAACGTCTATACTTCTGCTTTTTCGTCAAATTGCTGTTTTATTTTCCTCTCCTCTGCGGGTAAGTTTTGGTCTGCTACACCCAGTAAACGTTTCTTAAAAATTCTCAAAAAATTTGCTGTACATGGGCGGCACCTCTATATCTCCCTGTAAAATCACAATGATTCCTTAATGAAAACTGTTCGTTTTAACTAGTTATTGCTTTTTCAAGTACGGGTGCAATTTAAACTAATAAGTTTAAATTTGAAGCGAAAATATGCGCAGAATTCCTCACTAGGGATAAAAATTGCGCTGAAACAATATAGAGTGAATAAAAAAAAATCTCTCTAAAAACACCGTTCCGAGCGAGTGAATAAAACTCCACTGTGTCCGTTTTTGCAAATTCCAACTGGCCATAAAGTCCTATCGTAAAAATAGGTTTTTCTAGTAAATATTTTAAAACGGACCGTTTCGCTGTTAAACGGCCCGCTATCACTCAAATGGAAACGTAAATAAGCTCACGCGAAATTTGACTCTATCACTGCTCCTATCTCGGCTGATGTATTGTGTGTATTACTCTTTTTTGGGCTGCAGCCATATAGAGATATTCTAGCCAATGCTCCAATAATTATTCCGTAATTTCGATGTCGAATGAAAAACGTTTGTTGCCACATGGACAACGATTTTACTCCTAATTAATAGCTTTTCATATGTGAGTAGTATTCAAAACCAAAACACAAAAATTGGGTTTGGTGGATGAATAAGTTCGATAAAAAGCATAATTAGAGGCTGTTTCGTGTGTATCCTCCATAAACGGTACACGTCATCCGCATTTCCTAGTTGAGTGTTCGAAGGTGCTAACCAGGAAGCTCCGGGCGTCACAATTGTAAGCGGGTCACGCTCTCGGGATATCTCTCCTCTCGTTATTTATTAGCCAACTTCCTGCTGCACGGAATTATTATGATCCCAAAATCCTGCGGAGTTGAGTATCAGATGGACCCTGGAGAAAATAGGGGTGGAGGAGGGGGCAACAAACCCCAGAAGCCCTATGCTGAAACTGTGAAAGTTACCTTTCACGAGACTTTAAAATATTTCTACAAGAAAAAGTAGCTTTATGTGAGAGCGCGCCGATCGGTCCATAAATTCGACGACTCCGGGCTCCGGCTTCGAACCGGCCAAGTAGAAATCCGGGAGTCGCAATCCTGATGAGTTTCACCCCCGGAATTTATAATGTACGTCTGTTCCGGACCCGTTGACATTCGTTTTGTTTTAGATCATTAACCCCCTTTCGGGTTAGCGATATTTTAAAATGAATCGTCGCCGCTAGCGGAGGCGGTTTTTCCTCGTAAAAGCTCGAACGTCTTGAGTTTAACACTTTCATTAATAAACCGCTTTCAATTTTTGGTTGCTGCCTTCCATCACCTGCAAAGTTATGGTTTAGTACAAATTTGCCCCTCCCCCTCCCCTCTCGCGGAGTGGTAATATTCTCATCTAAAGGGTATTGATTTCATCACCAATAGTTCAGCTTCTTCCTCAGATTAAGGATGAGGACAGTTTAAAGATTGATTTCTTCATCGTACCTCAAAGCAATATAATTGTGGATTTTTTTTAAATGTATGATAGAAATCGCTTAGAAATTATCCAGAACGTTTAAATGTTCATATTTTGAGCTTGTGGAAAATGCAGGTTAGGATTAGGGCGAAAAATGGTTAAAAATGACGCTAGGCGTCTGTAAATTAAAAATTGAAGTCTTTGGAGACATTCAGATTGAGTTCAGGTCTAAAATCGGAGGAGAATGACCTAAAAACGTAAATTGGATTTCTTTTTAAAAATGAAGGTTACAATTAAAACCCAAAATCGGTTAAAAATTACCCAAAACCATTAGAATTGCAAATTTTAAGCCTGTGGAAAAATTCAGAATAGAATCTGTGCCAAAATAAGTTAAAATTGACTTAAGGCTTCAAAAAATTGCAAATTTTGAGTTTTTGGGGAATTCAGTTTGAGTTTAGAGCTAAAGACGTTTAAGAATTACCTAAAGCGTCTAGAAATGCAAATTTAATTTTTTTTTATAAATGCTGTTTAGGATTAGGGCAGAAATAGGTTATAAATTATCCAAAACGTTTAAAATTCTGTTTATTTAGAGCTAAAGACGTTTAAGAATTACCTAAAGCGTCTAGAAATGCAAATTTAAATTTTTTTATAAATGCTGTTTAGGATTAGGGCAGAAATAGGTTATAAATTATCCAAAACGTTTAAAATTCTGTTTATTTAGTAGGACCAAAATTGGTTAAAATGACTTAGGTAAGGCGTTTGAAAAAGCATATTTTCAGTGTTTCGAGGAATTCAGGTATTGCAATGCAAACTTGCATTTTTTGGAAAAATGCATTTAAAGAGTAGGGTAGAAATAGGGTTAAATATTATTCAAAACGTTTAAAATTGCATATTTTGGGTTCGTAGAAAACTCAGGTTAGGATTAGGACCAAATTGGGTTAAAAATGACGCAAGGCGTCGATAAATGCAAATTTGAAGCCTTTGGAGAAATTCAGTTTTAGATCAGGGCTAAAATCGATTGAGGATGATCGAAAGAGTGTAAAAATCCAAATTTGGATTTTTTTTAAATGCATGATAGAATTATTGCCTAACTAGTTTAAAAATTACCCAAAACCTTTTAAATTGGAAATGGACTTGAAGCATTTATAAATGCAAATTTTAAGTTTTTGGAGGAATTCAGGTTGAAATTAGGACTAAAGTAGGTTAAGAATTACCTAAGGCGCCTGGAAATCTAAATTTGGATTTTTTTTATGCTGGTTAGGATTAGGGTAGAAATAGGTTATAAATTACTCAAAACGTTTAAAATTTAGTTTATTTTTTAGGGCCAAAAATGAGGTCGTGCAATGCAAATTTGAAGCTTTTGGAAAAAATCAGTTTGACGTCAGGGCTAAAATTGGTTGAGAATGACCCAAATAGTCTAAAAATGTTACTTTGAATTTATTTTAAATGCTTCTTAGAATTAGGGCCGAAATCGGTTAAAAAATATACAAAACGTTTAAAATTGCAAATTTTGAGCCTGTCGAAAATTTCAGGTAAGAATCTGTGCCAAAAACAGTTAAAATCGACTTAAGGCTTCTAAAATTGCAAATTTTGAGTTTTTAGAGGAATTCAGGTTTAATCTAGGGCTAAAGTAGGTTAAGAATTACCTAGGGTATCTGGAAATGCAAATTTGATTTTTTTTTTAATGCTGTTTAGGATTAGGGCAGAAATAGGTTATAAATTACCCAAAATGTTTAAAATTTAGTTTATTTAATAGCGCCAAAATTGGTTAAAAATCACTTAAGGCGTCGTTAAAAAAGCAAATTTTAAGTGTTTGGAGGAATCGAGGTCGTAAAATGCAAATTTGAAGCTTTTGAAAAAAAATCATTGTGACATCAGGGCCAAAATTTGTTTAAAATTTCCCAAAGCGTTTAAAATTGCTAATTTTGAGCCTGCGGAAAATTTCAGATAAGAATCTGTGCCATAATAAGTTAAAATCGACTTAAGGCTTCTAAAATTGCAAATTTTGAGTTTTTAGAGGAATCCGGGTTGAATCTAGGTCTAAAGTAGGTTAAGAATTACCTAGGGCGTCTGGAAATGGAAATTTGGATTTTTTTTAAATAAATGAAGAAAATAGGTTATAAATTACCCAAAACGTTTAAAATTAAATTTATGTCTTAGGGCCAAAATTGGTTAAAAACTTAAGGCGTCAAAAAAAGCAGTTTTTGAGAATGCGGAAAATTTGAGGTAAGAATATGTGCAAAAATCGTTTAAAATTGACTTAGGGCTTCTAAAAACACAAATTTTGAATTTTTGGAGGAATTCAGGTTGAATCTAGGGCTAAAGTAGGTTAAGAATTACCTAGGGTGGCTGGAAATGCACATTTGGTTTTTTTGAATAAATACGGGTAGGTATTAGTAAATTAGAGCCAAAATTGAGGTCGTGCAATGCAAACTTGGATTGTTTGGAAAATTGCATTTAAAATGTAGCACAGAAATAAGGTTAAAAATGATTCAAAACATTTAAAATTGCATAATTTTCGTGGGTAAAGCTCGTGGAAAACTCAGGTTAGGATTAGGGCCAAAATTAGTTAAAAATGACGCAAGGCTTCAAAAATGCAAATTTTGAGATTTTGAAGGAATTTTGGTTGAAACTAGGACTAAAGTCCATTAAAAACGACCTGGAGCGTCTAGAAATGCAAATTTGGATTTTTTGGAAAAAGGCAGGTTAGGATTAAGACAGAAATATGTTAAAAATTACTCGAAACGTTAAAAATAAAAATTGCCTCTATTGAGCTTGTGGGAAATCTCGGATCAGAGTTAGGATCAAAACTGATTAAAAATGAAACAAAGCGCAAATTGCAAGTCTTTGGAGTAATTTAATCAGAGACCCGGGCTAAAATCGGTTAAGAATAATTTAAAGCATTTAGAAATGCATTTTTTTGGAAAAACGCAGGCAAATTAGGGCCGAAATTAACCAAAACCTTAAAAATTGCATATTTTGAGCTTGTGAACTTGAAGCTTGAAAAATTGTCACACAATGCCTGTAAATGCACATTTGGGGTCTTTGGAGAAATTCAATTTAGAATTAGGACTAAAACAGGTTAAAAATGGCTCACATCAACCAAATATCTAAAAATAGAAAATGTTAACATTCAATTTTAGAACAATAATAAGCAAAATTGCTTAAAATCTTGAAATTGGTGGTTTTTGGTAACGATATTGCTTTATTGGACTACAATAAGTTTTAGTTAGTAAGAATATAACTCAGAAAGCCTCAAAACTTCAATTTGATGTTCTACGAGAGTCAAGTTGAGGTTAAAACCAAAATGAGTTAAGCTTTTAAAAATGGGATTTTATAGTTTTCGGCAAATTTTAAGTTAGATATAGAGCTACAATTGTTCAGTTATTCAATTTTAGGACATATATATATTAATAGATTAAAATATTTTAATTTATTTTTCATGGTAAAATTAAGTTTTTGTCCAAAAGAAGTGAAAGCTGATTCACAACGCCTCAAAACGGAAATTTCGTATTTTATCAAGACTCATGACAGTATCAGTACCAAAGTCGGTTAAAAAAGACTTAAGGCGTCTAAAAATGTAAGTTTTGAGTTTTTGGTAGAATCCAGATTCGAATCGATAAATCGATCAAATCAGTTGAGAATGACCTAAAGAGTCTAGAAACGTAAATTTGGTAATTTTTTAAATAGATGTTACAATTAGGACCGAAATAGGTTAAAACTACCCAAAACGTTTAAAATTTAAAAAAACTACTTTCGGATATATACCGGAATCAATTAAAACTGACTTAAAGCGTCCAAAAACGTAAATTTGGAATGTTTCGAGGAATTCTGGTCGTGCAATGCAAATCTATAATTTTTAGAAAAATGAATATAAAGATTAGGTTAAAACTTATTCAAAACGTTTAAAATTGCATATTTTGGGATTGTGAAGACGCTCAGGTTAAGATTAGGGCCAAAATTGGTTAAAAGCAGCACAAAGCATTTTTTAATGTAAGTAAGTAAAGTAGTATTGGAGTCATTGGAGAAATTTGGTTTAAGATCAGGGTTAACATCACTTTAAATCACTAACTTAAATAATTTTTTTTCCTAAACTATTTGGTACATTTTCCACTGAGGGCACTTGGAGTTACTCCATCTCTACTGCCTGCCCTTTCTACCCTACCTGTCAAGCCTGTCTAGCATAACCTAAGTGTCACAAGTGTCAAGTCTGTCATATGTCACACCTCACCTGTACCACACAACTGTCATATGTCACACGTCATCCGTTATATGTCATCTATAAAGTCTGTCACATTTAACAACGATATAGTCGTTTTCAGGAAGATATTCATCTAGCCACCCATGACATTGAAAAGGTCAACTTATAAAAGTTGACCTTTTCAGTTGTATGTGTCGGTATTTAGAGAAGTGTGTTTTTGTTTGTTAACTATATATGATTATTGATTTTAAGTTATAAATTACTTACACAAAAAAATTTCTTGCCTAATTGAGCATTTAATTTCTTAAACTACCTAAATATCAAGAAACTAAAACATTTGTATAGTGATTTAATATGAGGTTTGTTCCAACATGCTAGAGAACCATTAAATGAACTTGAAAACGAACAGAAATTCCACTGCTCCAAACGTCGTGAAAAAACTCAATAAAGACAATGGAAGTCCAAGACGTTTCATTTAATAATACATCATTGTCTACCACTTTTAAACAAATGCTAGAGAACCATTGCAGAACCTTTGAAAAAACCATTTTGGCCAACTCACTAGCAAACATTTCAAATTGAAATGAGGAACCATCTTGATGTTTGCAGAACCACTCTGGACAAGCACATTGTTTATTTCAATATCATATTAGTGAGTTGTCAAGAATGATAGATCATTCTGGAATGGTTTCTTGGTGGAATGGAACAACTTTTCAACTAAGAGAGCTACAGTTCTTTAAAACTAAATGGCATATAAGCTGGGCCCATTTCTTATAAACTCAGTTGAAAATGTTTCGATTTATATGCATAGATTTTGAAGTAACTTTTAGAAACAAGTAAAGGCTATTTATTAGTTTGAAATTAAGAACCCCCTTTGCAACTAACTTACTATACCTGGAATAAAAATGCTGTTGAAGTTGCAAGAACTTTTTTATTTTATATACAAAGCAAAACAAGTATAGTGTGTGTAATTGAAAAACTCATTAAGTTGGCTGTGAATTATCAGGAGACAAGAATGCTGGAGTAATAAACTACCAGCTACTTTCATTGTTCTATCCTATTCTACGAAAACTTCACAACCAACCTGTACACATTTTGGAAAATATTTAAAGAATTATAACACACATAGAGCAGGTCAAGGTCACCGAGTTGTTTGTAAACATTTTTTTCTCAATGTGGGCTCTAGGACATACCTTGGGCTCAAAAGATGCACTTGAGAGTTTGTGATTTGGATACAAACTTTCAAACTCACTGATGTATTGTTTTGGAATTTTTAATGAAATGAGTTATGAAAAAGAACCATGACATGACATAAAATAAAAGGTTTCTGCTTGGTTTCTGTTAAAATTTCAAGTATAATTAAAAATTATATTTACAGAAGAAAATATTCCATACACATGCCGCTGGCTTTTTTCTAAGAATGGAAGATCCACTTCAAAGGCACATTAATGGTCTTTGTAGCAATACATTACACAAAACACTTAAAAATGTATGGTGATTTAAATATTAGAACCCAGGATTGTAAACTTCAAGAGGCCCCTTTTGAGGTCCAGTCCTTAGCAATCACAATATCAAAAAATGAATATATCTAATATGATATGCAGGAGTATGATAATATATAAAAACTTAGTGTTATTTTGACAAATGGTGAGATGTTGTATAGAGCATCCATAGATTTTTGGCTTTAAGCCGCAAACACATGGTCTCCAATTTGTTGAGAAGTCAAAGCTGTCAAAACTGATGAGGAGTAGACCCCGAAACTAGTATGCAGATGGGTTGATCGACAAATTGGTGACTACCAACTCTTTAAACTTTGACAAATGTTATATGCATCCTTCGGAGAGATTAACACTTACATAATTAGCACTCTGTATAACTAAGATCACAATGGTCACCCTCAAATTGGTTCCCACACAATCACTTAACAGAACACTTAATTTATAAACAGAAACACACATTATTTGTTGAGGTTAGTTCAGCCTTCCTTTGGTACATTCACACATAATTGAGGTGGTCAAATGATCATTCTTCATTTGGATAATACAAAATCATTCAGTAGCACCTTGAAGATGTCACTTGAATACTGGAAAATGGGCAATTCTTTTTTTCTTTCTTTCTCAAGCATCGAGCATTTTGCTTACAGTCTTCAGACAAAGTCAAAAAGCACTTGATGCATGCAACTGCAGCTCTGCTACTGGAGTTAAGGAAATTGTTAAAAAATAGCTTCATTCTGTAAGGGATCAAATCCGTGGTAGGTCGTAGGTTTATTTGACTTTTTGCTTTCACTATATAAGTTGTTGAGTATAAAAGTAGTCATATAAAGGTCTGTTTGATAATAATATACGGTGTAGTTATTTCTCACAAAAATTGGAATAAGAAAAAAAGAAATATGAGAATTAAATTCACAATATTTACAAAGATGCATATTGCATCCAAGGAATTGACGGACGTAATATTGCGCTCTCTTTCTCAAAATACATGCAGAAGACAAGGATAAAAAGTAAGAGTCATGCCATTTCTTAAATTTTGACATAATGTGATTGATACCAAAAGAAAATAAGAATTTCCCCAGATTTCAGTTGAAAAATTTTTGGAAGAAGGGCTGCCACTACAAAACCGATATTTCCATGGCTGGCTAGATGAATATCTTCCTGAAAACGACAATAACAGCATTTTGGGGCTCCGGGCCTCCTTTTACACTAAGGCTCATGTAGACTTCAAGGTCAAAGTGTCCCAGAACCCCGTCGTTAAAACTACTATTGCATATTTTGAACTTGTGGAAAAACTCGGGTTTTACTTAGATAGCTAAAATTAGAGCGTGACTTTGAAGATGTGGAGGTGATTTATGGTACTTATAAGAAAGTTATTTAACAAAGAAAGGGTGAATAAAAAAAGGACGTTTGCCGGTTAGAAAAAAGTTAGATTTATTCTGATTTATTATTTGATTAAAGAATACTCAATTTTATCATTAACAATGATACTCCTTTATTTTGGTTTCAGTTAAAAGTAGGCGGAGGTGGGTGGGCATCATAATTTTAGGTCAAAACCATAATTTGTTTTCCTCTTGACATTTAAATACAACTTAAATGTTTTATGTAAACTATTATCCTGTTTTACTCAGTGTAAAGCACCTGTGTGAAAAAATGACTTACTAATTATACACATTGTTAGGTTTTTTTATGATGCTTACAAAGTAACAAAATAGTAATTTTTTAGTTATTCTTTGCCGTTGCAATGATGCAAAACGGTCCGAATCTCATTGGCAAAAAAAACCCCGATGCAACCGTAAATTCATCCCGCTAATTTACTTATCCCAGTGTAATTTTCAGTTTGGGCTGTACCCAGGGCGCGTTCATATTAATTGCAAATTTTTCCCTTCCCGCCCCACCCCACCGCCGCCGTCGCCGTCGTTCCGAAACAGCCAAAAAAGGGCGACGTTTACCAGAAAATAGTCGCGTGGCCACGGACCTTGTTATCCGGGTTAATCCATATTCATGGAAAATGGGAAAGCGTAGAGGTAATTAGAGAAGTCGGTTGACGCTCCGGTCGGGACTCTTTCATTTTCCAAATGAGATGGCCCTTTTAGAATGCTGCCGGGTAATACATTTTAAATGGGGTTTAAAGTGGATAAAGTGGACTGCTGCGCACGTAATGCATTGTGTGTGTGTGTCCTCTATTTTACCATTCGGAGAAGAAAAAAGAATGTCAAAAAGCGTTGTGAAATATGACCGGGTGTCGGATAGAAATTAATAATTGTTTTTCCCAATATTTATAGCCGACGGATATTATATCCCTCTCGTACGGAGGGGATTTACACGAAACTGGCAAAACGGATTAATCGATCGGCCGGTTTTACAAATATGTTTCGATTGCGTTATGGAGACCGGGAATTTATATCACCTAGTTTCGGGACGTGGCCCATAAAGTCTTCATAAAAAATGCAAAAAGAGACATCGACAGCAAAATAAATGCCCCGAAACGAGCGGCGGCACTCTCGGAGTTTCCAAATTTTATCCAATTTCGTTCGGAGCACATTCTCATTTGTAATGATAATTTATCAAAGAAAATTCTCGTTTCAGTTACTTCGAAGGGGAAATTTCATTGACAGCAAGATGATATTACCCCTTGAAGATGTATTTGAGGGATTTGCGGGTGTCTCTGACGAAACTCGCAAATATTTTGCATTATTGAACATCTGATGCTTGCACAAGTGAAATAATTAACTAATCTATTATCATCTCTTTCGGGGAAATTTACCCCTTGGCCCCGTCAGCGAGGGAACGATCGCCGAGCGGAATAGTATTTTAATCCAAAATCTGAATTTACTTTAGCCGAGCTGAAACTATGAAACAGTAATAAATTCCTTTTAAATTCCATCTGAAGTTAATGGCTCGGCACGCCGGCTTTTCGACCGAAATAAAATTAATTAAACGAAACAAGTGAAATTGTCCGATACCCCCCCCCCCCCCCTTCCCCCGTGCTTGAACTCGTGTCGGGTCGTTTGTTTACTACGACGAAATATTTTTTAGGGCTTTGATTGGTTTATACACGAGTAAGGATTCATATAAAAAGTACGTTCCGATATTCCGACTTACAGCGTTTTTCACTGACTGCCCTAGAGTGCACTGAGCGTACTTCCTTCTTGATATTTTGGTTGAATAAGGATAGCAATACACTCTAAGTGCGAACTAGGGCTGCCAGTGAACAACGCTATTTGATCCAAGAATTTTTCGTGAATGGTTGCTGGAATAGCGGAAAATACTATCAAATGAATTTTCGAGCAAAAAGTGCAAGTTTTGCTCAAAAAGCTGAATGGTTCCGATTTACGTCCACCACAGGGTGAATCGGAATCGCTCGGGATTTCGGCACCTCCCACTGATATTCATCTTACAGCTGAAATTTTGAGAAACATCAACCTCAACTTTAAAGGTTTAGACTAAAGAAAATCGTGGAAAACTATGTGAAGGAGTGCAATCCGATTTAAAGGTTTTGTAGTAATAAATGTAACTCATTACACTATTTACACATGTATTTCAGAATTTTATGTGTGATATTGATTTTAATTTACATAACTTTAATTTCAGAAGAAGGAAAATATATTCCAGAAATTGTAAAAAATATTTCTTTTCAGAAAATATGATGTGAATTTCAGAAATGTAACATTGATTTCAGATGATGTTATTTCTTCTATGTTGGTAACTTTAATTTCAGAAAAGGCATACATTTTATATGATTAAGTTTAATTTAAGAAAATATAAAAAACATTTCAGAAAAAACACAAATAATTTCAAATCGTGTATTTTATATTCCAGATGTTATAAAAAATATTTGAAAATTATTGTGTATTTCAGAAACAAGGGATACTTATTTTAGATTTCGTAATTTTGATATCAGTAACTGTAATTTAAATTCTAGAAGTTGAGAAAAATATTTCGAATTGGTTGCTTCTATTTCAGAAAATATAATATAAAATTCCGAAATATTACATTAATTACAGATGATGATCTTTGTATTTCAGATCGGCAACTTCAATTTCAGAAAGAGAAAAAGCAAAAAAAAATCCGAAAATGCCCAAAGGATTTTACGACTTTTTTCTCAATTCTCAACTTTCACCGCCTGTAATGCCTGTTTCGGAGATAGATCCTTTCGGAGGTCGATTTTTAAGCACCTTTAGAATCGCGTTTTTTGACCATTTAAAAAAAAACCTCTTTAGAGTTTAAATTCATTCCAATTGAGTTTGTTACGTTCTTAGGGGATTGCAAGCATGCCATTTCGATCAAATGCAGCAAGAAAATTTTCAAACATTTTTTCAAAAATGTCCAAAGGGGGTATACGATTTTTTTCTCAATTCTCAAATGTGACCGCCTGTAACTTGAGGACGCCTCGACTAATTGGAGTAAATCTAACTGTTTTTTCCTCTTCTTAATGTCATCTT
Source organism: Taphrorychus bicolor (assembly GCA_951812265.1). Lineage (NCBI taxonomy): Eukaryota > Metazoa > Arthropoda > Insecta > Coleoptera > Curculionidae > Taphrorychus > Taphrorychus bicolor. The sequence continues at coordinate 31,064,813 of OX638300.1, read as the reverse complement.
TCACCCCCCGCCATTGGAAGTTTCGTAGGTGCAACATTTTCGGAGATAGACCCCTTCGGAAATCGATTTTTAAGCACTTTTAGAATAGCGTTTTTTTACCATTTTAAAAAAACCTTTTTAGAGGTTAAATTTATTCGAATTCAGTGTGATACGTTCTTAACGGATTACAAGCGTACCATTTCAATCAAGAACATCAAGAAAAATCCGAGATTTTTTTTGAAAATGTGCAAAGGGGGGGTATTACGACTTTTTTCTCAATTCTCAAATTTGACCGCCTGTAACTTGAGAACGCCTCGACCAATCGGAATGAATCCGACTGTTTTTCCTCTCCTTCATGTCCTCTTTCACCTCCCACTGTCGGCAGTTTCGGAAGTGCAATATTTGCGGAGATCGACACCTTCGGATGTCGATTTGTAAGCACCTTAAGAATCGCGTTTTTTGACCATTTTAAAAAAAACCCTTTTTAGAGGTTAAATTCATTCGAATTCAATGTGATACGTTCTTAAGGGATTGCAACCATGCCATTCTGATCAAAAACCTCAAAAAAAGTTTCCAAATTTTTTTCGAAAATGTCCAAAGGGGGGGTATCACGACTTTTTTCCCAATTCTCAACTTTGACCGCCTGTAACCTGAAAAAGCCGCGACCGATCAGAGTAAATCCAACTGTTTTTTCCTCTTCTTGATGTCCAACCATCGGAAGTGCCATATGTGCAATGTTTTTGAAGATAGACCCTTTCGGAAGTCGATTTTTAAGCACCAGCGTTTTTTTGACCATTTTTAAAAATCCTCTTTAGAGGTTAAATCCATTCGAATTCAGTGTGATACGTTCTTAAGGAATTACAAGCATGCCATTCTGATCAAAAACAGCTAAAAAAAAATTTCCGACATTTTTTCGGAAATGTCCAAAGGGCGGGGTTATTACGACTTTTTTCTCAATCCTTAATTTTGGCCGCCTGTAACTTTAGAACGCCACGACCAATCGGAATGAATCCAACTGTTCTTTTCTCGTCTTGGTGTCCTTTTTCACCTGCCACCATCGGAAGTTCCGTATGTGCAATATTTTCGGTACCCTTCGGAAATCGATTTTTAAGCACTTTTAGAATAGCGTTTTTTTACCATTTTAAAAAAACCTTTTTAGAGGTTAAATTCATTCGAATTCAGTGTGATACGTTCTTAAGGGATTGCAAGCATGCCGTTCTGATCAAAAACAGCAAAAAAAAGAAGAGGGGGTATGACGACTTTTTTCTCAATTCTCAAATTTGACCGCCTGTAACTTTACAACGCCTCGACCAATCCGAATGAATCCAACTGTTTTTTCCTCTCCTTGATATCCACCTTCTCCTCCCACTGTCGGAGGTGCAATATTTTCGGAGGTAGACCCCTTCGTAAGTCGATTTTTAAGCACCTTTAAAGTCGCGTTTTTTTGACCATTTTTAAAAAAAACCTATTTAGCAGTAAAAAACCTCCCCACTGCCCCCACCCCAGTTGACCCCCACCCCAGCTCACCACAGTCGAATTAGGCAACGTTGGGAAGCATGGGGGATCACTTCGCCCATTGTCTCATCGCCTTTGGTAATGTCTGCCGCAACTGTAGACGAAACGTCAAGAAGAAATTCCATTGGACCACAATTTCAAAGCCCGGAAAACACTTTAGATCGTCAACAAGATTACTCCACTTAAACTAAACGGTCAATCTCATGAGTTCATTAGTCACAAGCTATCAATCCTTTTATACTAATAGCAGCAATCTTGTAGTAAGAAAGCTACTTGATTTACTTCAATTTTGTTTAGGCTAACTAGAACTTAAAACTACCTCAAACAACCTCAACAAATCCAGATATGAATTAAGCAAAACTAGCTAAAATGTATTTTCAATAATTGAATAATTTATCAGTCAGGAAGCGATTATTCTTATCACATAGTAGCTTCAGTCCTAACCTAAGCAAACCGAATGTGAATTTGTCACAAACTTTTCTTATTGAAAAAGCCTTGAGGAGGACAAAATAAAGGTAGAAACGTTGGCAGTTTTACAAACGTGAAGTGTTTTTTATGATCTACAACCTCGATTCAGCTCTTTCGACCTGATAAAAAGAACGCAAAACATATAGGTATGATTTTTTAAACTCACTAGATTCACTAGAAAATGGGCAAAAAAATCTCCAACCTGCATCGCTGAACTCAGTAGTTCAGTCTTAAAATCTCTTTAAGCTAGGGTATTCCCCAAAAATCTGTCCTGAAATCTAAATGGTGTCCGGTGAGCCAAATATCCAAACACGCTATTTAAACCCACAAATAAAGCTTATATAGTGAACTACATACCAGTTTATTAGCAAAGTTTTGTTTTGAGATTAACATTTCACGATTCAACTTATTGCAGGTTTGAGTTTCTCAATAAAATCAGCAGTATAATAAGCCAGACGCAATAATGGTAACCTTGAAGGCGACTTGTGTCGTATATTTTCTCCTTAATTCGGCGGGTCTCATTGCAGTGTAGAAATACATTATCCCGGAGCCGTAATCAACACCTGGGGTTTGAAATCCGGTCCCGATATCGGTCTAGAACAACGGGTACCCTGTAACACTTCTAATTCGGCTTAATTTGAACTGGAAGATTTTCGGTTTTATTATAATATGGATTTTTACCTAGTTTACACCGATTTCGTTTCCGAGGGGGATAACGAAACCCGAAATGAGATGCCAAAGTAATCAGCATTTCTTTGACTTTTTTACCCGGAATGTGAAATGCTAATAGAGGGTAATCTGAGGCCAGGACTCTATCGACTCGTTGGAAGGGAAACATAAATGAATTGAATCTCATCAATAAATCTTCCACTTTAATTTAAACGTCTACCGGAATTTCCATAAAGCTTTCATTACGTCGAGTCAAGAATTCGTCATTCGGTTCAGGAGAGGTGATTTCTTCAATTTCCCCATTTCAAACTCATATCGAAGTGTGTTCCATGCAAGAAGCGTTTAGCTTCCAGCTTTATTAATACAATTCCAAAGTTATCCGGGGCAAAGTTTAACGTTGATTATCTTATAACGAGCATTGTAATACCAGAGGATTAAGGTTGTTTCAACCGAGTTTACTTAGTCCTTCAGGATTGCCAAGTGGCCCTGAAGACTGTATGGTACGTAACGTAGTCATTATTCACTGTGCAAAAGACCATTTAAAAATAATAAGACTCTCGACGTTTCCCTCGCATGAATCGCTAACATTTTTGCGAAGGGTGTAAAAAGGGACGGGTGTTTTCATTTTTTCCCTTTTGACGCCCGCAGCACCAGTCCGTATATATTTTGCTGCTGAACGTCCTGCGGCGGTGAAGGAGAGAAAATATTAGGGCGACTTTTTCAAGAATTTCGTCTCGTTTTTTGCCGTCATTTGAAATCCGGCTTGATGGCGTTGTTTTATTGAGATAAATCCTCTACATGGGGTTTTACTTAAGTTTTGTTTACCAGGTGTGCTAATATTTTACTTCAAGCAATTTCAGGAATTTAACCTACAGCGGCGAAAACGTAGAGTCGATTATGAGTTGGAGATATTTTTGGAAAAATAGCTAGGAAATTTTCTAGAAGTTTAGTCAAAAGTCGAGACTTTGGCAACTGCTCTTTACAGGTAGTTTGGTGCCTTGGATTCAACAACAATTTGAGTTTAAAAAAATTTATTTCAATACGACTAATAACAGAAAAACATGAATTTGAAGTTGTTAAAATATAAATACTTAGTTAAAATGATCTATGCTAATTATATTGTATCAGTAACTGTAGAATTGGTATATTTCAACTATAAAATGAGTTGTAACTTAGCTGTTTAATGTTTGTGTCGCCCTGGTGTGGACTTTGCTTGCTGGCATTTTCATATGTTTTTTTTTTTGAGAATGTCATTCCTGGCCTATAATAAACTTCGCTTTTTGAAAAAGCCCTGAGGAAGACCTCAATATAGATCAAAACATTGCCAATTTCACAAACGTGTTTTTTATATCCTATCCTTTTGTTAACTACTTTCTGATAACTTACACTCTTCATCAAATGTAATAATTGCAATTTTAACTTTTCCGTTCTTCTTTTTCCTGATGATGGTTTTTTCCTTTGGAATACCTTCCCCTAGAATTTAGGTTTAAGCGACTGCCTCGAAAATGAATAAATGCGCACTACTAACAGTTGAAAATTGCATATTGCAAACAGCGTTCGCAAAGTGCACATTGCGCACGCTTCTATACAGAAGCGTGTGCAAAGTCCTTTCCTTTCATATATATTTTAGAATATGAATGCTTGAATTTTATAATACAAAACAGCGTGCGCAAAGTGCATATTGCGCAGGCTCTGATACAGAAGCGTGAGGAATGTTCACATTGCACACGCCTCTGATTGCTTTGCGCATGCCTTGCAATTATTTTACACTACGAATAATGGTTTATTCGTATTTATTTCTTTTGGTTGCTTTGCACAAGCCTTTGATAAATTTTATAATACGAATGTGCGAATTTTATAATACAAAACAGCGTGCGCAAAGTGCATATTGCGCACGCTCTGATACAGAAGCGTTTGCAATGTTCACTTTGCTTGAACTGTTTGCAATATGCTATTTTCAACGGTACTTAGTGGAGCTTCTCGCTTCTGATTGCTTTGCACACGCCTTGCATATTTTTTATAATACGAATAATCATTTATGAAGCAAAAGTGCATTCGTAGAAAAAGTATAATATGCGACACCTACTAAAATCACTATTCATACGCTTGTGACATTGTATCACTCGCCTACAGCTCGTGTCCAAACCGTCACACTCGTGTGACAAGTGCAATTTTCCAAATTAGTTGCACAATATATTATTTTATACGACTGCCTCGAAAATGAACAAATGCGCCCTACTAACTACCGTTGAAAATTGTATATTGCAAACAGCCTACGTAAAGTTCACATTACGGACGCTCTCATACAGAAGCGTGTGCAAAGTCCACTTTGCATAACCATCTGAATGATTTGCACACGCCTTGCATATATTTTATAATACAAATAGCGTTTATTGATGGGACGCGAATTTATGAACCAATATGCAGTCGTAGAAAACGTATAGTATGCAACACGCACGAAAATCAATCTTCACATTCTTGTGAAATTGTATCACTCGCCTACGGCTCGTGTCCAAACCGTCACACTCGTGCGAAAAGTGCAATGTTCCACACTGGTTGCATAATACACTATTTTCTACGACTGGCTTGAAAATGAACAAATGCGCCCTACTAACTACCGTTGAAAATTGCATATTGCAAACAGCCTGCGCAAAGTGCACATTGCGAACATTCTCGTGCAGAACCGTGTGCAATATCCACTTTGCACACGCGTCTGATTATTTGGCACACGCCTTTCATATGTTTTATAATACGAATGATCATTTATGAAGCAAAATCGGAGTTGTAGAAAAACTATAGTGTGCAACACGTACGAAAATTTCTCTTCACACTCTTGTGATATTGTATCACTCGTCTACGGCTCGTGTCCAAACCGTCACACTCGTGAAAAAAGTGCAATTTTCAACACTAGTTGCACAATATACTATTTTCTACGACTGCCTCGAAAATGAACAAATGCGCAATATTAACTACCGTTGAAAATTGCATATTGCAAGCAGCCTGCGCAAAGTGCATATTTCGGACGCTCTCATTGCTTAGCACTCGTCTTGCATATATTTTATAATACGAATGATCATTTACGAAGCAGAATTGCAGTCGTAGAAAAGTATAATATGCAACACGCACTAAAATCACTCTTCACACTCTTGTGACATTGTATCACTCGCCTACGGCTCGTGTCCAAACCATCACACTCGTGCGAAAAGTGCAATTTTCCACACTGGTTGCACAATACACTATTTTCTACGACTGGCTCGAAAATGAACAAATGCGCCCTACTAACTACCGTTGAAAATTGCATATTGCAAACAGCCTGCGCAAAGTGCACATTGCGGACGCTCTCGTACAGAAGCGTGTGCAAAGTCCATTTTATACATGCGTCTGATTGCTTTGCGCTCGTCTTGCATATATTTTATAATACGAATGATCATTTACGAAGCAGAATTGCAGTCGTAGAAAAAGTATAATATGCAACACGCACTAAAATCACTCTTCACACTCTTGTGAAATTGTATCACTCGCCTACGGCTCGTGTCCAAACCGTCACACTCGTGCGAAAAGTGCAATGTTCTACACTGGTTGCATAATACACTATTTTCTACGACTGGCTTGAAAATGAGCAAATGCGCCCTACTAACTACCGCTGAAAATTGCATATTGCAAACAGCCTGCGCAAAGTGCACATTGCGGACGCTCTCGTACAGAAGCGTGTGCAAAGTCCATTTTGCACATGCGCCTGATTGCTTTGCACTCGTCTTGCATATATTTTATAATATAAATGATCATTTATGGAGCAGAATTGCAGTCGTATAAAAAGTATAATATGCAACACGTACGAGAATCACTCTTTACACACTTGTGACATTGTATCACTTGCCTACGGCTCGTGTCCAAACCGTCACACTCGTGCGAAAAGTACAATTTTCCACACTGGTTGCACAATACACTATTTTCTACGACTGGCTCGAAAATGAACAAATGCGCCCTACTAACTACCGTTGAAAATTGCATATTGCAGACAGCCTGCGCAAAGTGCACATTGCGGACGCTCTCGTAGAGAAGCGTGTGCAAAGTCCATTTTGCAAATGCGCCTGATTGCTTTGCGATCATTTATGGAGCAGAATTGCAGTCGTAGAAAAAGTATAATATGCAACACGTACGAGAATCACTCTTTACACACTTGTGACATTGTATCACTTGCCTACGGCTCGTGTCCAAACCGTCACACCATGCGAAAAGTGCAATTTTCCACACTGGTTGCACAATACACTACTTTCTACGACTGGCTCGAAAATGAACAAATGCGCCCTACTAACTACCGTTGAAAATTTCATATTGCAAACAGCGTGCGGAAAGTGCACATTGCGGACGCTCTCGTACAGAAGCATGTACAAAGTCCACTTTACACATGAGTCTGATTGCTTTGTACTCGGCTTGCACATATGTTATAATACGAATGATCATTTATGAAGCAAAATCGCAGTCGTAGAAAAAATATAATGTGGAACACGTACGAAAATCACTCTTCATACTTTTGGACGTTGTATAACTCGCCTACGGCTCGTGTGTAAACAATCACACTCGTGTGAAAAGTGAAATTTTTGACACTAGCTGCACAATATACAATTTTCTACTACTGCATACAAAAGCGATTCTAACTGCTTTGCACACGCTTTGCATATATTTTATAATAGGAATGATTTATGAAGCAATATTGAAGTCGTAGGAAATGTATAATGTGCAACACGTACGAAAATCACTCTTCACACTCTTGTAAAGTTGTATCACTCGCCTACGGCTCGTGTCCAAACCGACACACTCGTGTGAAAAAAATTTTGAAACTAGTTGCAAAATATACTATTTTCTAAGACTGCCTCGAAAATTAACAAATGCGCACTACTAACTAGCGTTAAAAATCGCATATTGCAAACAGCGTGCGCAAAGTGCAAATTGCGGACACTCTCATACAGAAGCATGTGCAAAGTCCTCTTTATTCTACCGTTATGAAGTCCACCATTTATGAAGCAAAATTGCAGTAGTAGAAAAAGTGTGCAATAGTGTGCAAAACGTACGAAAATCACTCTTCACACTCTTGTGACGTTGTATCACTCGTCTACGACTCGTGTGCAAACCATCTCACTCGTGAAAGTACACTAGTGAGAGTACTAGTGAAAAGTACACTAGTTGCACAATATACTATTTTCTATCGGTACACGGTTTTCTCCTCTTCTGTTATAAAGAAAAAGAAATGTCATCCCTCTTCTATATAATAATTACTCTTCTCTTTTCCATCCTGCTTCTTGGCTAATTCGTGTTCAAAAACTGTTATTTCTGAACATTCTCGCTAGTTCTAGAATCTGATCTTTCGATTCTTCAAGTTTTCTTCAGTTCTTCAGCAAAAACCATTTGTGTTTCTTGTCCAGTTTCGGTACCCTAGTACCGTGCTTGTTCGTTTTTTGGCGTCCTTTTTCTATTTTTTATATTCTTCTATTATTCTTTGGCATGTTTCGTTCAACTTGTTTTTTTAATTTTTTGAATGGGAAATTTTTTATTGGATTTTCCTTATTTTGCGGTAATTTTTTTGGTAATATATATTGATTTGTAATAAAGTAATAAGGCAATTTTGGCACAAATTTGCTTTTTTTTAAATTTATTATTTCTGATTTTTAAAGTTTTTTATACGTATTGTCCCAAATTGAAAGAAATTTTACAACAATAGTCAAAAGTCGATTTTTATTGAAAGTATTTTGCACGGTTTTGGCTTAAAATTGAAAATATTTGAGATTTGTGATAATCTCTACCTCTTTTGGACATATATATATTTTTAATTTCTGGTCTATTTCAGAATTTTTCTTTCGGTGCTTTTCGTCATTTTCGGCATTTTTTTTGTCCGTTTACCTTCATATTTCTCTATTCTTATTATTTACCATGTTTCTTTAAATTTTTCGTTCTTTCGTAATTTTTGTATCGACCTAAACTGTACTTTGCATTGTTTTCATTCTCACGAAGCAACTTTGACTCAGATTTGGACTTTTCCAACGAGTGAACACGTAATGTAAATTAATTCCAATGAGACAATTTTGCTTTAAAACCGTGTTTTTTTTTGCGATTCTTGATTTTTCAGTTTTCTTTATACAAATATTTTCGAATGATACGTCCAAAAAAAGACTTCTTCAGCGAGTCGAAAAACTATTTTTTTTCCGACCAATTCATTATTGAGTTTTTATTGCTTAGCTACCCAACACATAAACATGAACTTTATGCCCGCGCGGGCATAAAGTGCGCTTTATACATAAACGTCTATTTAAAGCCCTGGATACAAAAATAACTATTATTGAAAGATTTGTGGTCCGAAAAATAACCTCTTTGAGCAAATTTTTTAAAGTATTAAACGATTTTGACGTTTTGTTCAATATTTGTCAAAAATTTGCTTGTGGCGTGCGGAAAGTTAAAAATTAAGATACAATCGGAAATTTATACCATTTTAATGAGCACTTAGAGAAGAATCATCCACTTTGATTAATGGATACGAATCGCAAAATTAAGAGTTGCCTTTGTAAATATTACCTATACAGGTAAGTAACCAAATACCCATCTATAATAATTTTTCTGCTCTTCTTCTCGAACAATTATCCCCCTAGAGATAAGAAAACAATCCTGCTCCTTCCTTCTTGTTTAACTTCGACGACCCTGTATTTGAATAAAGTCATTAGGAACGTCGTAATCGTATTCCCAACAGAACCTCGCATAGGCAGCGGAATCTCAAACACACGAGAAATGATATCTCACAGAAGCCTCACGTGTGTTTGCTTTACCCCTCTCGGATTTACGGACGCTGTTTGCTCTAGTAAAAATGAGTCGGAGACGATTTAATCCCACGAATAAAGGACTTAAATTCAAAAAAAAATAAATAAAATAAAATGCAACTCATTTAAAACAGAAAGGAAAAATCCCATTTCCTCGGCCAGTTGCATTCCCAACGAGCAACATTAGAACAAAAGCAATTTATTTCCGCGGGCTCCTTTTACCTTAGCAACACCTAGTTTTCCTGTTGCCTTCGGATCAAATAATTAATTATAAAGTGCAGCGATCCCAAAATGAAAAGCTCGAGAACAATAAGGCCGTTGTAGTTACAGTAAAAGTAAATTAAGGAGGGAATAATGCCATTCGAGAAGATTGCGATTGTGTTTGCCCCCGATGCGATACTGCTTCCGAGAACGAGGGGAAGCCATCTTATTGGTCCAATTTTTAATACCCATTCTTTCCTCTGTTTTACATAATAACAACACGCTTTAATCTGCTGGTGTTGCTGCGAGGGGTTCTTCACATATCACTTTTATTTCAATTTTCGCCAAATTAAATTCCATAAACTCCCCATAAAAGAAATATCACACGGACTTTAATTCTCACCTAAAAGGGCCAAAGCAAGTTGTATAATACATTTTATTAAAATTTATTGTCCAGTTAATTAAAAACATGGAAAATCCCTTTTTGTATAGCGCACGCACACAATTCAATGCTAAAGGAAAAATTGATTAATTTCCATTAATTTTTGAATAGTAAACGTGCATTTAAATATTTACCAATATTGAAAAGCCATTAAAAATTAATTAATATCCGAATTGGTCGTCTACAACAGTCGTCTGGGGGGCAAAAAAGCGATCAGATTTGGGTTCCAGTGGCGGAACAGCAAAGTTGATTTAGAGCATGTATCACTAGATCATGTGAGAGTGAGATACAGAAATACCGATTTTTGAAGAACCAACATAAAATAAATGCCTATGTTCTACTCAAAGGGGCTGTTTCCGAAGAATTCATGGTTATTTTCGAGGGTTAGAGATACTTGCATGCATTTTGGTTATTAAATGTCTCTGTCACTGGGTGAGATAGAAATACAAAAACATATATTACCACCTCATCGCTTGGGAAAATTTAGCTTAAAGCTGCTATCCACTCAAAACAGTTTTCTACAAAAAAAGCAGAGTTGACGCGAATGTATCTCTAAATCACAAAAATTGATTTTGCTATTGTGAAATATTTGGCTGAATTCAAGGGTTCTACTGAAGACGGTTTTATTGAAAAATGAGTTGCTACTTTCGAGTGTTAAAGATACTTGTATAAATATTGGTTATCAAGTATCTCTGCCACTGGGTGAGATAGAAATACGAAAGCATGTTATACCACCTCATCGCTGGAAAAAATTTAGCTTAAAGCTGGTACCCACTCCAAGCTGTTTTCTACTAACAAAATCCAAAGTTGACGCGGATGTATCTCTAAATCACAAAAAATGATTTTGCCATTGGAAAATATTTCGCTGAATTGAAGTGTTCTACTGAAAACGGTTATATTGAAAATTGAGTTGCTATTTTCGAGTGTTAGAGATACTTGCATAAATTTTGGTTATCAAGTATCTCTGCCACTGGGTGAGATAGAAATGCAAAAAAAAACTTAGTATACCACCTCAATGCTGCGAAAAAATTTGCCTAAAACTAGTTCCTAATCAAAACAGTTTTTTACAAAAGAAGCAAAGTTGACGCGAATGTATCTCTAAATCACAAAACCAGATCTTGCCATTGGGAAATAATTCGCTGAATCCAAGTGTTCTACTGAAGACGGTTTAATTGAAAAATGAGTTACTATATTCGAGTGTTAGAGATACTTGCATAAATTTTGATTATCAAGTATCTCTGTCACTGGGTGAGATAGAAATACAAAAGCATGTTATACCACCTCATCGCTGCGGAATATTTGTCTGAAAGCTACTATCTACTCAAAGCTGTTTTCTACCAAAAAAGCAAAGTTGACGCGAATGTATCTCTAAATCACAAAAACTGATTTTCCATTGAGAAATAATTCGCTGAATCCAGGTGTTCTATTGATGACGGTCTTATTGAAAAATGAGTTGCTATTTTCGAGTGTTAGAGATAATTGCAAAGGGGCTGCTTACGTAGAATTCATTGTTATTTTCGAGGGTTAAAGATACTTGCATAAATTTTGGTTATCAAGTATCTCTGCCACTGGGTGAGATAGAAATGCAAAAAAATATAGTATACCACCTCAATGCTGCGAAAAAATTTGCCTAAAACTAGTACCTAATCAAAACAGTTTTTTACAAAAGAAGCAAAGTTGACGCGAATGTATCTCTAAATCACAAAAACTGATTTTGCCATTGAGAAATAATTCGCTGAATCCAAGTGTTATACTGAAGACGGTTTAATTGAAAAATGAGTTGCTATATTCGAGTGTTAGAGATACTTGCATACATTTTGATTATCAAGTATCTCTGTCACTGGGTGAGATAGAAATACAAAAGCATGCTATACCACCTCATCGCTGCGGAATATTTATCTTAAAGCTACTATCTACTTAAAGCAGTTTTCTACCAATAAAAAGCAAAGTTGGTACAAAGAATGTATTTCCAAAAATACCAAAAACTGATTTTGCCATCGGGAAATAATTGGCTGAATTCAAGTGTTCTACTGAAGTCGGTTTTATTGAAAAATGAGTTGCTATTTTCGAGTGTTAGAGATTCTTGCATAAATTTTGATTATCAAGTATCTCTGCGACTGGGTGAGATAGAAATACAAAAATATATTATACCACCTCATGGCTGGAGAAAATTTAGCTTAAAGCACCTATCCAATCAAAGCAGTTTTCTACAAAAAAAGCAAAGTTGACGCGAATGTATCTCTAAATCACAAAAACTGATTTTGCCATTGACAAATAATTCGCTGAATCCAGGTGTTCTATTGATGACGGTTTTATTGAAAAATGAGTTGCTATTTTCGAGTGTTAGAGATACTTGCATAAATTTTGATTATCAAGTATCTCTGTCACTGGGTGAGATAGAAATACAAAAGCATGTTATACCACCTCATAGCTGCGGAATATTTGTCTTAAAGCTACTATCTACTCAAAGCAGTTTTCTACCAAAAAAGCAAAGTTGACGCGAATGTATCTCTAAATCACAAAAACTGATTTTCCATTGAGAAATAATTCAAATTCAAATTTAATTGAAAAATGAGTTGCTATATTCGAGTGTTAGAGATACTTGCATACATTTTGATTATCAAGTATCTCTGTCACTGGGTGAGATAGAAATACAAAAGCATGTTATACCACCTCATCGCTGCGGAATATTTATCTTAAAGCTACTATCTACTTAAAGCAGTTTTCTACCAATAAAAAGCAAAGTTGGTACAAAGAATGTATCTCCAAAAATACCAAAAACTGATTTTGCCATCGGGAAATAATTGGCTGAATTCAAGTGTTCTACTGAAGTCGGTTTTATTGAAAAATGAGTTGCTATTTTCGAGTGTTAGAGATTCTTGCATAAATTTTGATTATCAAGTATCTCTGCGACTGGGTGAGATAGAAATACAAAAATATATTATACCACCTCATGGCTGGAGAAAATTTAGCTTAAAGCACCTATCCAATCAAAGCAGTTTTCTACAAAAAAAGCAAAGTTGACGCGAATGTATCTCTAAATCACAAAAACTGATTTTGCCATTGACAAATAATTCGCTGAATCCAGGTGTTCTATTGATGACGGTTTTATTGAAAAATGAGTTGCTATTTTCGAGTGTTAGAGATACTTGCATAAATTTTGGTTATCAAGTATCTCTGCCACTGGGTGAGATAGAAATACAAAAACATATTATACCACCTCATCACTGGGTAATATTTAGCTTAAAGCTGCTGTCCACTCAAAGCAGTTTTCTACAAAAAAGTACAGTTGACGCAAATGTATCTCCAAATCACAAACACTGATTTTGCCATTGGGAAATAATTCGCTGAATCCATGTGTTCTACTGAAAACGGTTTTATTGAAAATTGAGTTGCTATTTTCGAGTGTTAGAGATAATTGTAAAGGGGCTGTTTCCGTAGAATTCATTGTTATTTTCGAGGGTTAAAGATACTTGCATATATTTTGGTTATCAAGTATCTCTGCCACTGGGTGAGATAGAAATACAAAAACATATTATACCACCTCATCACCGGGGAATATTTAGCTTAAAGCTGCTGTCCACTCAAAGCAGTTTTCTACAAAAAAAGCAAATTTGACGCAAATGTATTTCTAAATCATAAAAACTGATTTTGCCATTTGGAAATAATTCGCTGAATACAGGTGTTCTACTGAAGACGGTTTACTTGAAAAATGAGTTGCTATTTTCGAGTGTTAGAGATACTTGCATAAATTTTCATTATCAAGTATCTCTGCCACCGGGTGAGATAGAAATATAAAAATCTAATATACCACCTCATCGTTGGGCAAAATTTCGCTTAAAGCTGCTACCCACTTAAAGCAGTTTTTTACAAAAAAAGCAAAATTGACGCAAATGTATCTCTAAATCATAAAAGCTGATTTTGCCATTTGGAAATAATTGGCTGAATCCAAGTGTTGTACTGAAGTCGGTTTTATTGAAAAATGAGTTGCTATTTTCGAGTGTTAGAGATACTTGCATAAATTTTGATTTTCAAGTATCTCTGCCACAGGGTGAGATAGAAATACAAAAATATAATATACCACCTCATGGCTGGAGAAAATTTAGCTTAAAGCACCTACCCAATGAAAGCAGTTTTCTACAAAAAAAGCAAAGTTGACGCGATTGCATCTCTAAATCACAAAAACTGATTTTGCCATTGAGAAATAATTCGCTGAATCCAGGTGTTCTATTGATGACGGTTTTATTGAAAAATTAGTTGCTATTTTCGAGTGTTAGAGATACTTGCATAAATCTTGATTATCAAGTATCTCTGCCACTGGGTGAGATAGAAATACAAAAATATAATATACCACCTTATGGCTGGAGAAAATTTAGCTTAAAGCACCTACCCAATGAAAGCAGTTTTCTACAAAAAAAGCAAAGTTGACGCAAATGTATCTCTAAATCACAAAAACTGATTTTGCCATTGAGAAATAATTCGCTTAATCCAGGTATTCTATTGATGACGGTTTTATTGAAAAATGAGTTGCTATTTTCGAGTGTTAGAGATACTTGCAAGGGGGCTGTTTCCGTAGAATTCATTGTTATTTTCGAAGGTTAAAGATACTTGCATAAATTTTGCTTATCAAGTATCTCTGCCACAGGGTGAGATAGAAATGCAAAAAGATATAGTATACCACCTCAATGCTGCGAAAAATTTAGCTTAAAACTAGTACCCAATCAAAACAGTTTTTTACAAAAGAAGCAAAGTTGACGCGAATGTATCGCTAAATCACAAAAACTGATTTTGCCATTGGGAAATAATTCGCTGATTCCAAGTGTTGTACTGAAGACGGTTTAATTGAAAAATGAGTTGCTATTTTCGAGTGTTAGAGTTACTTGCATAAATTTTGGTTATCAAGTATCTCTGCCACTGGGTGAGATAGAAATGCAAAAAAAAACTTAGTATACCACCTCAATGCTGGGAAAAATTTAGCTTAAAACTAGTTCCTAAACAAAAGAGTTTTTTACAAAAGAAGCAAAGTTGACGCGAATGTATCTCTAAATCACAAAACCAGATCTTGCCATTGGGAAATAATTCGCTGAATCCAAGTGTTCTACTGAAGACGGTTTAATTGAAAAATGAGTTACTATTTTCGAGTGTTAGAGATACTTGCATACATTTTGATTATCAAGTATCTCTGTCACTGGGTGAGATAGAAATACAAAAGCATGTTATACCACCTCATAGCTGCGGAATATTTGTCTTAAAGCTACTATCTACTCAAAGCAGTTTTCTACCAAAAAAGCAAAGTTGACGCGAATGTATCTCTAAATCACAAAAACTGATTTTCCATTGAGAAATAATTCGCTGAATCCAAGTGTTCTACTGAAGACGGTTTAATTGAAAAATGAGTTGCTATATTCGAGTGTTAGAGATACTTGCATACATTTTGATTATCAAGTATCTCTGTCACTGGGTGAGATAGAAATACAAAAGCATGTTATACCACCTCATCGCTGCGGAATATTTATCTTAAAGCTACTATCTACTTAAAGCAGTTTTCTACCAATAAAAAGCAAAGTTGGTACAAAGAATGTATCTCCAAAAATACCAAAAACTGATTTTGCCATCGGGAAATAATTGGCTGAATTCAAGTGTTCTACTGAAGTCGGTTTTATTGAAAAATGAGTTGCTATTTTCGAGTGTTAGAGATTCTTGCATAAATTTTGATTATCAAGTATCTCTGCGACTCGGTGAGATAGAAATACAAAAATATATTATACCACCTCATGGCTGGAGAAAATTTAGCTTAAAGCACCTATCCAATCAAAGCAGTTTTCTACAAAAAAAGCAAAGTTGACGCGAATGTATCTCTAAATCACAAAAACTGATTTTGCCATTGACAAATAATTCGCTGAATCCAGGTGTTCTATTGATGACGGTTTTATTGAAAAATGAGTTGCTATTTTCGAGTGTTAGAGATACTTGCATAAATTTTGGTTATCAAGTATCTCTGCCACTGGGTGAGATAGAAATACAAAAACATATTATACCACCTCATCACTGGGGAATATTTAGCTTAAAGCTGCTGTCCACTCAAAGCAGTTTTCTACAAAAAAGTACAGTTGACGCAAATGTATCTCCAAATCACAAACACTGATTTTGCCATTGGGAAATAATTCGCTGAATCCATGTGTTCTACTGAAAACGGTTTTATTGAAAATTGAGTTGCTATTTTCGAGTGTTAGAGATAATTGTAAAGGGGCTGTTTCCGTAGAATTCATTGTTATTTTGGAGGGTTAAAGACACTTGCATAAATTTTGGTTATCAAGTATCTCTGCCACTGGGTGAGATAGAAATATAAAAATATATTATACCATCTCATCGTTGGCCAAAATTTAGCTTAAAGCTGCTACCCACTTAAAGCAGTTGTTTCCAAAAAAAAACAAAATTGACGCGAATGTATCTCTAAATCATAAAAACTGACTTTGCCATTTGGAAATAATTCGCTGAATTCAAGTGTTCTACTGAAGTCGGTTTTATTGGAAATTGCGTTGCAATTTTCGAGTGTTAGAGATATTTGCATACATTTTTATTGTCAAGTATCTCTGCCAGTGGGTGAGATAGAAATGCAAAAAACATAGTATACCACCTCAATGCTGTAAAAAAGTAGCATAAAACTAGCACCTACTCAAAACAGTTTTTTACAAAATAAAGTTGACGGAAATGTATCTCTAAATCATGTGTGAGGTAGAGATTAGAGTTACTGGGATAAAATTAGCCGAATACAAGTGTATGTATAACTGAAAATAGTTTTCTTCAAAAATTGATAGCTATTTTCAAGAATTAGAGGTATTTGCTTAAATCTTAGTTAAGAAATATCTCTAATCTTGGGTGAGATGGAAATGACAAAGGACTTATTACGCTAGTAAATTCCTGGAAGGGAGTTATCTTAGAGCTAGTACCCACTCAAAACAGTTTTCTTTAAAAATATCAAAGTTGCCGAGTAGGTATCTCTAAATCATGTGTAAGAAACAAAAGACTGAGTTTGCCTTTGAATTACTGGGAAAAAAAATTGCTCAACTGATGTGCTCTACTGAAGACAGTTTTCTTCAAAATTTATTGATCTTTCCGGAAGTGAAAGATACTTGCTTTAATTTTGATTAACAATTATCTCTAACACTGGTTGAGATAAAACTAGTACCCACTCAAAGCGGTTTTCTGTAAAAAAAACAAAGTTGACGAGAATGTATCTTTAAGTCATGTGTGAGATACAAAAAAAAAACTGATTTTGCCATTGAGTGGAAGTTAAAGATAAGGTTAAAAATACTCGCTTAAATTTTGGTTAAAAAGTATCTTTGACACTGGGTGAGAAAAAAATGCGAAACACATATTTGTGGGAAAAACTCAGCGTAAAACTAAAACGCACTCATAGCAGTTTTCTGAAAAAAAAAACACTTGACGCGATCGTATCTCTAATCCTTTGTGTGAGATACAGTCAACAGATACAAAACTCGCCATCTTTGCCATTGAGCTGAGAGAACAGTTTTGTGTAAAAATATTAAAGTTGCCGAGTAGGTAATCCATGACGTAATTTTTGTGACGTAAGATGTCACGTGAAAGAAAAATTAACTTTTTCGTTCAGGCTGTTTTGCAAAATCGTTCAAAAATTAACATTTTGAGCCAAGACTATCAAAACTCTCACAAAGCATTTAATCAAAAAATAAATTTTGATTCAAAATCAAAAAAAATATATTTTCGTTTAGTAAAAAACAAACAAAAAACGTTTTGTAACGATTAGGTAAAACAAATTTTTGATTCTAATAAAACTGAATTTGTGGAATAAAAACTCAAGTTTTGGTCCAAAATCAACTGAGATAATCTTGTTTTTTTTTTAATAGAATCGGTGCTGGGACAAAAATTCACTTTTTGGAAAAAATGATTAAAAGTTTTAATTTTTGGTCCAAAATCGATCAAAATAGTCTCAGTTAATAACAAAACTACTTTTTATTTTAATCTTTTATCGTCTCAATTGGTTAAAGCCGTCACAATTCGTTCAATCAAAAGATCTAATTTTTGGTTCAAAATAAAAAAAATACATTTTCGTTTAGTTAAAAAAAACAGACAAAAAACATTTTGTAACGACTAAAACGCATTTTTTTCGCAAATTTTAATGAAACTCAACTTGTGGATTAAA
Source organism: Taphrorychus bicolor (assembly GCA_951812265.1). NCBI lineage: Eukaryota > Metazoa > Arthropoda > Insecta > Coleoptera > Curculionidae > Taphrorychus > Taphrorychus bicolor. The sequence goes on along the minus strand of OX638300.1, from coordinate 31,046,551 downwards.
ATCTCAAGTTTTGGTCCAAAATCAACTGAGAAAATCTTGTTTTTTTTTAATAAAATCGGTACTGGGACAAAAATTTACTTTTTGGAAAAAATGATTAAAAATTCTTATTTTTGGGCCAAATTCGATCAAAATAGTCTGAGTTAATTAAAAAAACATCAGTTTTTATTTAAATCTTTTATCTTCTTAATTGGGTAAAACCGTCACAATTCGTTCAATCAAAAGATCTAGTTTTTGGTTCAAAATCAAAAAGATCATACAAAAAACGTTTTGTGTGTTGTAATTACTAAAATGCTTCTTTTCTTTTCGCAAATATTAATAAAACTCAATTTGTGGTCTAAAATCTGAAGTTTTGCTCCAAAATCAACTGAGAAAATCTTGTTTTTTTAATAAAATCGGTGCTGGGTCCAAAAATTAATTTCTTGGACCAAAATTATTCAAAATAGTCACTGCTAATAAAAAAAGAAAACAGTTTTTATTCATTTCTTTTATCATCATAATTCCTTAAAACCGTCACAATTCGTTCAATCAAAAGATCTAGTTTTTGATTCGAAATAAAAAAAAATACATTTTCGTTTAGTTAAAAAAAATCACACAAAAAACGTTTTGTAGCGACTAAAACGCATTATTTTTCGAAAATTTTAATGAAGTTCAAATTGTGAACTAAAATCTCAAGTTCTCATTCAAAATCAACTGAGAAAATCTTGTTTTTTTTTAACAACATCAGTACTAGGACAAAAATTTACTTTTTGGAAAAAATGATTAAAAATTCTTATTTTTGGGCCAAATTCGGTCAAAATAGTCTCAGTTAATTAAAAAAACATCCGTTTTTATTTAAATCTTTTATCGTCTTAATTGGGTAAAACCGTCACAATTCGTTCAATCAAAAGATCTAGTTTTTGGTTCAAAATCAAAAAGATCATACAAAAAACGTTTTGTGTGATTGTAATTACTAAAGTGCTTCTTTTCTTTACGCAAATATTAATAAAACTCAATTTGTGGTCTAAAATCTGAAGTTTTGCTCCAAAATCAACTGAGAAAATCTCGTTCTTTTAATAAAATCGCTACTGGGTCAAAAATTCACTTTGTGGAAAAATTTTTTAAAAAAATTAATTTCTTGGGCCAAAATCAATCAAAATAGTCACTGCTAATAAAAAAGAAAACAGTTTTTATTCATTTCTTTTATCATCATAATTCCTTAAAAAAACCGTCACAATTCGTTCAATCAAAAGATCTAGTTCTTGGTTCAAAATATAAAAAAATACATTTTCGTTTAGTTAAAAAAAATCACACAAAAAACGTTTTGTAACGACTAAAACGCATTTTTTTTCGCAAATTTTAATGAAGTTCAAATTGTGAACTAAAATCTCAAGTTCTCATCCAAAATCAACTGAGAAAATCTTGTTTTTTTTTTAATAAAATCGGTACTGGGACAAAAATTCACTTTTTGGAAAAAGTAAATAAAAAATTTAATTTCTTGTGCGAAAATCAATCAAAATAGTCACAGTTAAAAAGTGTTGAAAAAAACATCATCAAACACACACACACCCTTACAATTAACTGATTTAAAGCTTCATAAAGCCGATGTTAATTTAATTTCGCAAAAAAAAAAGAAAAAAAATCTTCAATAATATCAATCGAATCTTCCATAACTTAACTAAAACTGAATGCGCTTCAAGGCTTGTCTAAGCCATTGCAAAATAGTTCGTTGCCATTATATGTAATAGCAGTGTAGAACATCACAACAATACCGATTATTGATGAAAAAATTGATTCTAATTCAGAATGAATAAAATAAAAACATTTATTATTACAAAATGCCGACTAAGCGAAACAGATGGCGCCAGTAGGACTGAGGAGCTATAGTGGGAGCGAAACGCGTCTTAGGATGTAACGCTCTGATGATTTCACACAACCTTTTGGTGAATTTTTTCAACTGGGTTATGGAAGATTATTCTTCTGTAACGGATAGATCCCAGACATAGGGTAGATGTGCTGTGTCATTCTTGCATACAAATATTTGTGAAGTAAAGTTCTGAGTTCTGATCTGAGTTCAGTTATCAGAGAAGAGAAGATTTTGTGATACTTCTAGTCATCCTTCCTTAATGAAGGCAAAACCCCAAAAGCAACTCGAGTTTGACTGAATGCGAAGCTCCTGGCTTTACACGAGGAGATTTGAAACGTTTTCAAGAAATCTTACTAATGTAGGCCCGGGCTTTTAAACGAAACTTCCCGAAACTTCGTTTTGGAAAGCAAACATTATTAATTTCAATGGCATTAAGACTGATTCCCAAGTCGCCAGAGTTCCTGAGGGATTATTTGCGCGGCGCTGGTCCTTTTCATGTCTCGAGAGTGAATGGAAGCTACAATTATACGAGGGAGCTCCCAAAATATTTTGTTTTGTAGTTCCATCGAATATGTAGGTATAATCAGAATCTAGCCATAAATTCCCCTGCCACAAAAACTTCTTTTAAGGTCGCTATTAAATTTGAAACTTTGTGTGTATAGTTTGTCGTTCAAAACCGTTTTCGTGGGGGACCGAACGAGGATCGTAAAGGTTTTTTAGTTCTCTTTTATTCGTCTTTAAGAGAACATGCAGCTGTTGGGGGCCAGTCATTGTATTCAGCTGACCCCCTTGAGGGATGATCCGCATAAAACGTTGACATTAAGCGTTAAACGGTAATTTACGCTAACAAATTTTTGTAATTAATCGTATAATAAATTTAGACCGAGGAACACAAATATTTATCTAACAAAGCCTGCTCTGTGCTTCTTGATGAAAGAGATTTATTGCCCTAATACTGGGGGCCAAGCTTATCTAATTAATTAGACTTGTTCCTCCTTATAATATCAACGCTGTTTTATTTCGATCGAGATACATTTGCACCGAAATAAACTCGGTTCGCGTTTCTGAAAAGAGCCTGGATGCGATAGGATCTCCCCCCTCGGAAATTATAGCTCACCCTGCCTAATTTAAAAATAATTTTTCCCGTTAAGGAAAGAAAGCTGCTGTTGACAGAAACAAAAAAGAGGGAGTCGGACAAAAATTCGTCACCATTGTTTCATCCGTTCTTTGTCTTTTCTTCCTTTTCGACTCGTAATTAGCTCCGGTAATTTATAAAGTTCTTTAATGGGTGGTGGGTGGTAGCCTGGGGCCGTTTTTTTTTGGCTCCCTCCCGGAAAAGCAATATCCGCCCAACAAATCTTACACCTCGACTACTCCCATCTCTAGTTTCTATTCCAGATTAAAAAACTTTTTCTATATTGTCAATCTGCTTACGATTTCAAGAACACGCCGAAGCGTCCCTCTCGGCAAAGTGGAGCTATTTTCTTTAAGGGCGCATCCGAAACAGGCGGGATAGATTAAATTTGTCGTTGCTTAGATTTTTGTACTTGTATTGTCGGGTACGTGCCTCGAATTGGCCCTTGTTTCCTGCGAACAAAGCCTTTGTCAAATTTATCTACTCCACACGACTGATTTCGCGAACGCTTTGTGAAAGGTTGTGACGTTTTCTTCAAGCTTTTTTGCCTAAATTTCAAATAACGTTTATTCATATTGCAAAAGTGACAACAAGAACTAAGTATGCAGCATTTTGCTTACTAAAAGAGACAGGAAGAATTGTGATAAAATGGCAATAATCCTTGTGCAAATGGGTGATTGCGTAAGGATAATATTCCGGCTTTAATGCATGAAAAGTTAACGAAACCATCTCCACCTTTTGGAAAAATTCAGTCAAGTTTCTAAAAAAAACAAAAACCTGTTTTTAGCAGATATTTTTTCACATTCATTTTTTACGAGAAATATTCAAAATTTTACGAGAAATATTCAAAATTTTAAGAGTTCTGACCCACAACTCAAAATCGTTAAATTACTTAATAATTCGAATGTTTGAGACACGTAGACTTCAAGTACAGAATGCCCTGAAAGGTCATATCAAATAACAGAACGAACAGGGGAGGTTAAAATAATATGTATTAGGTACTTGAATAACCATTTATATGAAAACTATCAAAGATATCGATTAGGGATTTCTTGTAGCAAAATGACAGAAGAATAAGACGTGGTTCTAGTGGTGGCTCAAAAATTATTTTTGACCTGTACCTTTGTTGTACCTGTGCAACCAGAAGTGGTTATTATTTGAAGTATAATTTTCATTGGTTCATTCCACCATCAGCAGCAGTTTAACGGTTAACACCAAATTTCATTTTTGAACCTGAAAATTTGATGCCCTTTATAACGGTATTTAAGCGGGATAAGAATTTTTGTTTATGAAGTCTACACGTTCTTCTGATCACCTTTATGTGTCCTGTTATTTAGGACTTGACTTTTCAAGACACCCTGAATACTCATTTAGGCTAATTCAGGTTCTAAAGGTCAAGAAAGAAAAAAAGAGATTCTAAAGGTGAAAGAGATAATGTGAGAGATGGTAACTCTCCTGGTAAAACGAAGAACTGAAAGGTAAAAAAATATTTCCTATTAGGAAATTACAAATGTGAGAACGTTCTTTACCTTTACCGAAAACTGAAGAAAATAATTGCTACCAGGAGAGCACAAAACTGAAGACCTTCTTCACCTTCCCTGCTATAAAAAAAACTCTTGAGGGAGAGAAGACTGAAAAATGAAGAAAACAGTTCCTACCAGGAGACCACAAATCTAAAGAAGTATTCTGCTATATAAAACTGAAAAAACATACACTTGTAGAAGAAGATAAGTGTGAAATGAGAAATGTTATGTTATTTCATATCCTCTGCTGTTAAAAAAAAGAAAAATGAAGAAAATAATTCCTACAAGAGGATGACAAATGTGAAGACATCTTTCACCTCTCCTGTTATATAAAACTTTTACCCTTGTGAGTGAGTATATAAAGTGAGTGGAGGTTTGTCTCTTTAAATCCTCTGCTGTCAAAAAAAACTGAAAAATGAAGAAAATAATTTCTACCAAGAGATCACAAAACTGAAAAAATTCTTCAGCTTCCATGCTATAAAAAAAAACTGAATAAAAAATCTCTTGTGGGAGAGACTATTGAAAAATTCAGAAAATAGTTCCTACCAGGAGATCACAATGTAAAGAAATTTCCTGGTATATAAAACTAAAAAAAAACATAATTTTGTGGGAGATGATATGAGGGGAGAGAGGTTGTGTTCTTTCTACTCCTTTGCTATTAAAAAAAAAACAAACTACAAAATGAAGGAAATAATTCCTACCAGGCGATTACGAATGTGAGGACCTTCCTCACTTTTGGTGTTATAAAAACTAAAAAAAGGCCTCTTGTGGGAGAGGAAATAAAGTGAGTGAAGCTCTGTCTGAAAGGTAAAGTCTGCTTCACCTTTCCTGCTATAGAATACTGAACAAAAAAACTCTTGTAGGAGAGGAAATAAGGTGAGTAATGGTGTGTTTCTTTAGATCCTCTGCTGATAAAAAAACTGAGAAATTAAGAAAATAATTGCCACTAGGAGATCACAAAACTGAAGACCTTCTTCACCCTCCCTGCCATAAAAAACTGAACAAGAAAATTCTTGAGGGATAGAAGACTGAAAAGTGAAGAAAATAGTTCCTACCAGGAGATCACAAATGTAAAGAAATTTCCTGGTATATAAAACTGAAAAAAACATACTATGGTGAGAGAGGTGAGAGAGGTCTTATAAATCATCTGCTGTTAATAAAACTAAAAATTGAAGAAAATATTTCCTACCAGGAAATCACAAATGCGAGGAGCTTCTTCACTGTTCCTGTTATAGAAAACTAAAAAAACTCTTGTGGAAGAGGAAACAAGGTGTATGAAGGTTTGTTTCTTTAAATCCTCTGATGGTAAAAAAAACTAAAAAATTAAGAAAATAATTGGTAGCAGGAGATCACAAAACTTAAGACCTTCTTCACCTTCCCTGCCATAAAAAACTGAACAAGGAAAGTCTTGTGGGAGAGAAGACTGAAAAATGAAGAAAATAGCTCCTACCAGGAGGTCACAAATGTGCGGATATTGTGCTCTGATAGTAAATATAAGATACCCTGCTGGTAAAAAAAACTGAAAAATGAAGAAAATAATTGGTAACAGGAGAGCAGAAAACTGAAGACTTTCTTCTTCTTCCCTGCTGAATAAAAAGCAGTTGTGGGAGAGAAGACTGAAAAATGAATAAAATAGTTCGTGTCAGGAGATCACAAATGTAAAGAACTTCACTGGTATATAAAACTGAAAAAAAAAACCCTTGTGGGAGAAGATATGAGGTGAGAGAGGATGTGTTCTTTCAAATCCTCTGCTGTTAAAAAAAAAACGAAAAATGAAGAAAATAATTTCTACCCGGAGACCACAAAACTCAAGACCTTCTTAACCTTTCCTGCTATAAAAAAACTGAGTAGAAAACTTTTGTGGGAGAGAAGACTGAAAAATGAAGAAAATAGTTCCTGCCAGGAGATCGCAAATGTATAGAACTTCCCTGGTATATGAAATTAAAAAAAAAACATAATTTTGTGGGAGATGATATGAGGGGAGAGAGGTTGTGTTCTTTCTAATCCTTTGCTATTAAAAAACAAACAAACTACAAAATGAAGGAAATAATTCCTACCAGGAGATTACGAATGCGAGGACCTTCCTCATTTTTGGTGTTATAAACACTAAAAAAAGGCCTCTTGTGGGAGAGGAAATAAAGTGAGTGGAGCTCTATCTGAAAGGTAAAGTCTGCTTCACCTTTTCTGCTATAGAAAACTGAACAAAAAAACTCTTGTAGGAGAGGAAATAAGGTGAGTGATGGTGTGTTTCTTTAGATCCTCTGCTGATAAAAAAAACTGAGACATTAAGAAAATATTTGCTACCAGGAGATCACAAAACTGAAGACCTTCTTCACCTTCCCTGCCATAAAAAATTGAACAAGAAAATTCTTGTGGGATAGAAGACTGAAAAGTGAAGAAAATAGTTCCTACCAGGAGATCACAAATGTAAAGAAATTCTCTGGTATATAAAACTGACAAAAAAAACATACTATGGTGAGAGAGGTGAGAGACGTCTTATAAATCATCTGCTGTTAATAAAACTGAAAATTGAAGAAACTATTTCCTACCAGGAAATCACAAATGCGAGGAGCTTCTTCACTTTTCCTGTTATAGAAAACTAAAAAAAAACTCTTGTGGAAGAGGAAACAAGGTGTATGAGGGTGTGTTTCTTTAAATCCTCTGATGGTAAAAAAAAACTAAAACATTAAGAAAATAATTGGTAGCAGGAGATCACAAAACTTAAGACCTTCTTCACCTTCCCTGCCATAAAAAACTGAACAAGGAAAGTCTTGTGGGAGAGAAGACTGAAAAATGAAGAAAATAGCTCCTACCAGGAGGTCACAAATGTGAGGATATTGTACTCTGATAGTAAATATAAGATACTCTGCTGGTAAAAAAAACTGAAAAATGAAGAAAATAATTGGTAACAGGAGAGCAAAAAACTGAAGACTTTCTTCTTCTTCCCTGCTGAATAAAAAGCAGTTGTGGGAGAGAAGACTGAAAAATGAATAAAATAGTTCGTGTCAGGAGATCACAAATGTAAAGAACTTCACTGGTATATAAAACTGAAAAAAAAACCCTTATGGGAGAAGATATGAGATGAGAGAGGATGTGTTCTTTCAAATCCTCTGCTGTTAAAAAAAAACTAAAAATGAAGAAAATAATTTCTACCCGGAAACCACAAAACTCAAGACCTTCTTAACCTTCCCTGCTATAAAAAAAACTGAGTAAAAAACTTTTGTGGGAGAGAAGACTGAAAAATCAAGAAAATAGTTCCTGTCAGGAGATCGCAAATGTATAGAACTTCCCTGGTATATGAAACTGAAAAAATATACTGTTGTGGGAGAAGAAATAAGGTGAGTGACGGTGTGTTTCTTTAAATCATCTGCTGGTAAAAAAAAAATGAAAAATGAAGAAAATAATTGCTACCAGGAGACCACAAAACTCAAGACCTTCTTCACCTTCCCTGCTATAAAAAAAACACTGAATAAAAAAACTCTTGTGGGAGAGAAGACTGCAAAATGAAGAAAATAGTTCCTACCAGGAGATCACAAATATAAAGAACTTCTCTGGTATATAAAACTGAAAAAACTTACTCTTGTAAGAAGAGATATGACGTGAAAGAGGTTGTGTTCTCTCAAACACACTGCTGTTAAAAAAAAATAAAAAATTAAGGAAATAATTCCTACCACGACACCACATAGATGAGGACCTTCTTCACTTTTCCTGCCGTAGAAAAGTGAACAAAAGAATTTTTGTGGGAGAGGAAATAAGGTGAGTGAGGGTGTCTTTCTTTAAATCCTCTGCTGGTAAAATAAACTGAAAAATTAAGAAAATAATTCCTACCAGGAGAGCACAAAACTGAAGACCTTCTTTACCTTCCCTACTATAAAAAATACTGAATCAAAGAACTCTTGTGAGAGAGAAGACTGAAAAATTAAGAAAATAGTTTCTACCAAAAGATCACAAATGTAAAGAACTTCCCTGGTATATAAAACTGAAAAAACATACTCTTGTGGGAGAAGATATTAGGTGAAATAGGTCGTGTTCTTTCACATCCTCTGCGGTTAAAAAAAAAACTGAAAATTGAAGAAAATGATTCCTATCAGAAGATTCACATATATGAGCAAGTTCTTCACCTTCCTTCCTATAGAAAACTGCACAAAAGTATCTTGTGAAGGAGAAGATGAGGTGAACACACTCTCTGTGTTTGTTCTAACTGTCTGCTGGTAAAAAAAATAAAAAGAAGAAAAGTTGCTATCAGAAGAAAGAAAAAATTGCTACCAGGACAAATCCACAAATGTGAGGACCTTCTTCACCCTCCCTTCTATAGAAATCTGAACAAAGAACTCTTGTGGAAGAGCAGATGAGGTTAAAGAATATGTGTTTTTTCAAGTCCTCTGCTGGTAAAAAAATGCTACCAACGGAGAAACAAATGTGAGGTCCTTTTTCACCTTACCTGCTATAGATAACTAAACTAAAAAACTCTTATGGGAGAGTAGATCAGGTTAGAGAAGGTGACTTTCTTCAAGTTTTCTACTGACGAAAGAAAAACAAAAAAAATTGCCATCAGGAGATCAAAAATGTGAGGACTTTCTTTACCTTTCCTGCTATAGAAAGAAAACTGAATAAAAAGAACTGTTGTGGGAAAAAAGCTGTTGTAGGAGAGGAAATAGGGTGAGAAAGGGTGAGTTTTTGCAAAACCTCTACTTGTAAAAAAAACCTGAAAATTTAAGAAAATAATTGCCACTACTATATAACAAATTTCCTTCTTCGCCTTCCCCGCTATAGAAAATTGTATAAAAAATTCTTGTGGGAGAGAAAATATTGTAAGAGTGCTTTTTCAAATTCTCTGTTGGTAAAAAAAACCTGAAAAATGAAGAAAATAATTGCTACCATTGGAGATCACAAATGTGCGGTCCTTCTTCACATTCCCTGCTATAGAATACTGTACCATAACACTCTTGTGGGAGAGGAGATGAGGTTAGAAAGGATGTGTTTCTCAAATCCTCAATGGTAAAAAATAATGAACAAAATAATTGCTACTACGAGATAACAAATGTTAGTCTTCCATGAAAAAGAATCTGTGGAAATCACAAATGTTCACAATACTTCTTCACCTTTTCTGCTATAAAAAACTGAACAGAAACACTCTTGTGGGAGAGAAGATGAGGTTCTAGAAGATGAGTCTCTTCAAATCCTCTGAGGTTAAATAAAAAAAACTGAAAAATGAAGAAAACAATTGCTCTCAATGGAGATTACAAATGTGAGGTCCCTCTTCACCTTCTCTCCTATAGAAAACTGTCAAAAACACCCTAGTGGGAGAGGAGATGAGGTTATAGAGGATGTGTCTTCAAAAACTTCACTGGTAAAAAAAACTGAAAAATGATGAAAATAATTGCTACTAGGAGATAACAAATGTGAGCTTTCCGTGAAAAATAAACTGAAAAATGAAGAAACCTGTTGCTACCAGGGGAAATTCCTAACATAGAAAACTGAATAAAAACACTCTTCTGGGAGAGGAGATGAGGTTAGAGAGAGTGTGTCTTCAAATCCTCCACTGGTAAAAAAAAACTGAAAAATGATGAAAATAATTGCTACTAGGAGATAACAAATGTGAGCTTTCCGTGAAAAATTAACTGAAAAATGAAGAAAACAATTGCTACCAGGGGAAATTCCTAACATAGAAAACTGAATAAAAACACTCTTCTGGGAGAGGAGATGAGGTTAGAGAGAGTGTGTTTCTTCAAATCCTCTGCTGGAAAAAAAATGAAATAATGTAGAAAACATCCTTACCAGGAGATCACACATGTGATGACATTCTTAACTTTCCTTGCTACAGAAAACTGAACAAAAAACTCTTGTGGGAGAGGAGATGAGGTAAACAATGGTCTTTTTTCTTAAAATCCTTTATTGGTAAAAGGGACCGAAAAATTAAGAAAATAATTGCTATCAGGAAGTCCCAATTTTGAGGACCTTCTTCACCGTCTCTGCTAGACAAAACTGAACAAAAAATCTTTTGTAGGAGAGGAGATGAAGTGAGAGAGAGTGCGTTTCTTCAAATCCTCTGCTGGTAAAAAAAAAACAAAATAATGTAGAAAAAATCCTTATCAGGAGATCACACATGTAATGACCTTCTTCACTTTTCTTGCTACAGAAAACTGAACAACAAAACTCTTGTGGGAGAGGAGCTGAGGTGAACAAGGGTCGGTTTCTTCAAATCCTTTATTTGTAAAAGGTACTGAAAAATTAAAAAAATAATTTCTATCAGGAAGTCACAATTTTGAGGACCTTCTTCACCGTCTCTGCTAGACAAAACTGAACAAAAAACTTTTGTAGGAGAGGAGATGAGGTGAGAGAGAGTGTGTTTCTTCAAATTCTCTGCTGTTAAATAAAAACGAAAAATCTAGAATCAATCCTTACCAGTAGATCACACATGTGATGACCTTCTTCTTTTCCTTGCTATAAAAAAATTTACAAAAAAAAACTCTTGTGGGGGAGGAAATGAGGTCAGAAAGAGTGCTTTCCTTCAAATCCTGTATTGGTAAAAAAGCCTGAAAAATTAAGAAATTAATTGCTACCAGGAGATCACAAATGTGATCTCCTGGTAGCAATTAATCTGAACCTTCTCAACATCTCTGCTAGATGAAACTGAAGAAAAAAGTTATGGGAAAGGAGATGAGGTGAGAGTGGGTGTGTTTCTTCAAATCCTCTGCTGCCAGGAAATAACAAATATGAAAACCGTGCCAAAGGTCGGCATCTTGACCGCTATAGAACGAAAATTGAACAAAAAAACTCTTGTGGGAGATGAGATGCACGTTTGCTTATTTGCGAGGCCTCGACTCAGTATGGTTTCGTGGCAACTGAGATGCGCCTATTTAAATTACCGGTGTAAGAGATCAAAAACTTACAGGCTTGTCCCCTCAAAATCGCATTAAATTCTGAAAGAACATGCTAAGGGTACACAAAAAGTTTTTCTTCTATAGTGGAGCTTATTGATTAAGTCTTTAGTAGTGTTAATAAAATTCTTAAAACTTTGATTGTATTAGTTTTGATAAAAAATAAACTGAATTTCGAAAAAAACATATTTAAAATATCAGCCTCTCGGAATAATAATTTTTAAACTTTAAACCGTTTTTAATTAGCGTCGAGGAAACTTTAAAACAAATCCTTTTCCAGAAACTGCTTTGGCTATTCCGCTCTCATAATAATAGATTTTAAGATATTAAAAACAGCACAGCGCTTAAGCATCTATAAAATTGAAACTCGATCCTAAAACTAAACGAACTGGAGAAAAAGAAGCTTGGAATGATTAAAATTTGATTTTTTTTGATAATTCGTCGTCCTGAGTGTTAAGCCTCAACCAAATCATGACGCTCATTATTGATTTTTTTTGTTAATATCAGATGCTTAGTAATTACTAGCAATTAGCAACAGTTCAGGATAACTTGCTTCAAGTTTACAGAGAATATGTATTAAATAGGTGGATTACTCATTCACTTATTTTTGTCATCTAGTTACCTTTGAAACCTTCATTTTTATACCCATCTCCTTTTAGCACATGCTGAGAAGATACGATAAAAATGTTAAAATCAATTTCCAACGCCTACTTGAGAACAATAATAAATGAATGGCTTATATATGTTTTAACAGAAGGGTAAATTAATAAGTTTTCGGATCAAAAAGCATAACTATGGCATGCCGCAAATTCCCCCGTAACCCGCAACTAATTAAACAACTAATCTGCCCAATTCCAACAATCCATTGCTTTTGAAAGCCCCCTCGCAATAGCCGTAACTAAATAGTTGTTCGCCAAGTATTTGCTCTAATAATGCACTCAGAGCATCCCCTCAAAATTCAATTGTTTCTATTAATTTCCCGTTTGCAGACACACCGACTCCCACCTGCTCCCTGGTGAAGTACGCCGAATGGCAGGACATCAACCCTACGGACTTGGGGGTCCCATGGACGCCCCTCGCCCTCGACTTGGCCCAGGCCTTCATAGGCAGAATGAGGTGAGTTAATGTAATTTAGATTCCCGCTATTTGCCAAAACCCCGACCGTGGCTTATAACCTATTCATAAGGGTTGATTAAGGGCCAAGTCAAGCCGTTAAACAGCCGGGAGAGGGCCGGTTTCGATCGCGATCTTGGCACCGCCGGTTTAGATGGATTCGACTAAACATAACGGCGATCTCATGCAAATGGGATTGCGTTGTATGTCTCGGTTTGGATATGTTTATGTTAGATGAGTTGTTATTCTGGTAAATGGTAATAATGTACCATGAGTTCACTAGAATCCGTCATCTAGCCGCCTATGAAATTCGTTTGTTAGTTTGAAGCATGTCGTGAATTAGTTATTTTGAAATGTTCTTAATTTGTCACTTTTGTGTCAAATGTCAAAAGGAAAATGTCCGGCGAAGGCACTGATGGCTCCAGAGCTCCTTTGCTTTCTTGATATTAATGGTAAGGATCTAATCAATAAACTACAAAAAAGCGAATTTTATTTCAATTATTTACCTTGACTTTGGCTAACAGACAAACTAAATTGACATGAATTAATACAACCAGATAATAGCGAAACTGCACTAACCTGAGCTAACCTAACCTAAAAGTAAAAAATGTAACTGAACTAACCTAACCAGGAAAACTTGAAGTGGATCAACCTGAAGTAACCAGACCTAACCTGAACTACGTGAAATTAGCCTACACTCATGCACGTTAAGGGCGGTATAAGCAGTAATTGTGGCAACAAGAACCACACACCCTTCCTTTTTGGCTATCCGAGTAATTTACAGTTCCTTAGGAAGGTATTAATTGCTAATAAGACTTAATTATGAAAGCGGAAATCTTGTAACAACTGGTGTTGTATAATTGGATAATAAATTTGAGTTACGAGTATCAGAACGGCTTTTAGCTGAGGGGTGGGCTTCGTTTCGCTTCTTCTTGTCGATGATTTTATTAACAATATTATTCTAAAAAATTAGCTCTCAGCAATTAACTATGGCACCTTCAATCTCGAACGACGGACGGGGCAAATTTATTAAGCGATTGATTAAGCCCTTAAGCGAATTCCATTATCCAAAGTGCAGGAGGAGCCGGCAATTTCTTATGTATTTTCTGATTAGCGCTAGAGCTTGACTAAGACAAAAGAGAGGGAAAAATGTTTAGTTTCCATTAAACTATGTTTCTTCTTTAGAAATGTAACAAATCTGATTTATGAGCTTTATAAATGAAATTTTGATACAATAATCAGCTGCCGCTCAGCGGTCAGCAGCCGGCCATTCAGCGGCCAAATAGCCCCGTTTATTAATCATTGTCAGTCTCTAGGATAGGCCTAATTACGAAATTGTTGACGCATTAATATTTAGGCCGCAAATCGTCGAACTAGCCGGCCGCCATGTTACCCCTCGAAGGTGGGTGGCAACGTAATAAAATCTCCGAGGGCTGAAAGCCCCGTTAAAAACCTATATTTCCTGCGAAGCGTCTTGGAGGTAACTGAATTATTTCCCCACCCATTTAGCTGCTACATAATGTAGGTGTGACAAAAATTTTTACGATAAAACCATAGATCACTGTCACGTTAATGGGAAAATACAGGGGTGCTGTTTACGCAGATATACTTCTAGGAGATAAAGACAGAGCCAACAAATGCCGATATTTTCCTAAAAATTGTCCCATTTTATTGGCTGGAAGTTCGCCATTTTTAAGTTGCACATGACCTAATTTCACCGTCCGAGCACATTGATTGGCAAATCACAACGTCCAATGATTTGAAGTGACGACAATTCAAGCGGATATCGCCGCCATTTTTAAGGTACCAACCGCTAAAACTATGAAACAGGCTAATATACTATCTCATTGATCAATAGTCATTCATCACAAATCCTTTTAATCACCGGCACTATAGACACTTGTCGTCATCCATCTCACAGGTGAAAATGTTTAAAAAAAAACACTAACCCGACAAATTCCAACTTGGGACGGACCAACTCAAACAACCGTCCCGCTCGGACCGATGCAAACGTCCCTCTAATTGTTTTCGCCTCGTTAGCTTTCAGAAATAGAAACTTTCCGAAACTAGTTAGAAGTTTTCAGTTTGAAACTCGGCTACTTGTTTAGTCTAAAAGCGTAATTCCTCCGCACCGGGTTGGCTCTTGATTGCCTCAAATAAAATATCGCTCTGTGTATAGTACGTCTGGTCGTCGGCTTTCTCGAGAAAGTTAAAGGCTTAAGTTCGTCTTTTTTTTATAAAAGAATGGGTTAGGTCGCAGAGTTAGGACAACTTATTTGACCCTGCACACACAGGTGATTGTTGGGTGAAATTTAGTTATTTAAGGCCAGACTACGTGTTTAAATAGTGCAATGGAGGGTAGGAGTTTTTTTAAAATTGAAATAATTTGTTATTCACGAACTAATCAAAACTGCGAAGGCAACACATTTATACCTCTGGCGTGACTAGAAAAGCTTTACTAAGTAAAATTCCAGGTACAATCGAAAATTAATTTTTTAAAAACCAAATTTGAATTTTTACAAATTGACAAATAATAGACAGATTGGAGCGAATCCAAAGGTTTTTTTTTCTTGTTGTGCTCTTTCAAATGCTGCAGACGGCAGTCCCATTGTTTTAGTAGTTTGGGAAATAGACCACTTCGGCGATGCCTCTGCAGTTTCGCCAGGGGGGTTGGTTGCAGTGAGATAGGATCCCCCTGCTCCTTCCGTGGCTAGTTCTGCAGAGCCTGAGCCACCAGTCTCCCCCACTCGCCCGCTTTGACCTCCCAAAGCCAATGTATAGTCGGACCGCACAATTTCTGCGTCCGCACATGTGATAGACAGCCATCCAGGCCTCACAGTGCAGTCGTGGAACGTTATTTGGGTTCCATCTGGGGGATTGCTCTCCATGGCTTCCAAGATACTAGAGAGGCCAAAGTTGTTCGGGTGTAAGCGCAGTCGCTGGGAATTCGGAGTGGAGGATGCCCACTCTGACACCCTCTAGGACTGCCCTCTACGAGGCACATTTTGTTCCCTTTTAGGTTTAGGATTTTCCAGCCTTGGCTTTTGAAGGGTTTCCTTTTCTCCATCAGTTTTATCTGAGTTAGTTTTTCCCATCTCCAGCTGCTTGCCTGATGGAAAGAACTTGCTGCGCGGACTCCGTGTAAGGAAAGCCTTTTTCCAAGAGTTTTTTGAGAGCCTTCTTGCTCGCGCCAGAGTGCCTTTTTCTCTGGAGGGCAAGGTCCCCTAGAAGCATTGGCAGCACTGTTGCAGGCCACGCTGTCTTTTCTCGAGTGGTGCGACGGTGACTTTAATAGTTCCCGTTCCCTCTTCAGTGGTGACAGTTGCGTTGCTTGTAGTAGAGCTGCTTTTGTCTGCCTCTCCTACATTTGTTTCGCGTCGGACAACGCCCTCCGCGTCCATTGATTCAGTGGCTAAATGTGGTTAATATTCTGGTCCTCAATTGTTGGTCCCACGAGTAGTGACAGCAATGGTGGTAAGCCATGGCAGAGCTCCGCATTACCATGGTAAGGCTAGACGCTCCAGGAGGTCGCCCGACTCCTGGAAGCCCCGTTAGAGACAATCTGCCTGGATGCCATTCAGCCCTTGGCACGGGTCGCACACCACCTTGCCTTAGGGACTAGTTTTTGGAGTTGTCCAGCCTAGATCGGAAGTCTTCGGTAAGTGGCGGCACAGACATCGGTCTTGGGGTTCCTGGTATCTGTTTTGTATATGCACCGTAGCCGATACCCGAGACACATCACCAGTAGGCCTTCGGGCAGAAGTCAGTTTACAGACTTTCCCCTCCGTTACTTCCTGGTTTCTTCTCTCTGATACCTCAAACCGCAGTCCCAATGGTTCAATAGTTTTCCAGATAAACCCTTTTGATGGTCGATTTTTGGACTCTTCTGAAACCATGAAATGATGAAACACTCACTTGTTGAACAACTTTCACTCAAATTTAGTTCGCTTTGTTCAGATATAATTGAAAATGTCTCATTCAGAGAGATGAGAGACATGAAAAACATTTTTTTTTTCTAAATGGCCAAATTACCCCATTTTTGGTGTTTTCTCTCCTTTTTAGCAATTTCTAAATTTGAGCCTCTATACCTTGAGAAATTGAACCGAATGAAGTAAATACAGCAGACTTAGGTTAACTGGTTTAACCCTGCAAACACAGGTGATTGTCGTGTGAAATTTAATTATTTAAGGCGGGATTACGTGTTTCAATGGCGCGATTGAGGTTGAGTTTTGTAACAATTTTTCACATTAAAATAATTTGTTATTTACGAACCAATCAAAACCACAAAGACAACACCATTCTACCTCTGGCTTGGCTAGAAAGGCTGGACTGGTAAAATTCCAGGCACAATCGAAAATTTTAGAAAAACCAAATTTGAAAACCAAAGGTTTTTTCTTCTTTTTGTTGTCCTCTTTCAAATGCTGCAGACGGCAGTCCCATTGTTGGTATGGTCGGAAGTCCATTGATGTTAGGCTGGACATGGACGCGTTATCAATGGCGAATGCCCATGTCACCCCGCTTTCCGCCTCCATCCTATGCAGGATGAACTAGTCGTCTATGTGCAGACCCTTTTTCATATTACGGAGTCTTTTCAGGATTCTCTCGGACAATAACATCTCACCGTTCTCGTCCAACAGGTAAACCACGCAGATACGGGGCTTCGGTAATTCCCGCATCAATCTGAGTTTTGCCCTCTTCCAAGACCTGAGTTGTTTTAGCGCCTCCTCCGGCCACTACACAGTTTCTGCATCCACATACGTGATGAACAGCCATTCAGGCCTCACAGTGCAGTTGCTGAACCTTATTTGGGTTCCACCTGGTGGACTGCTCTCCACGGCTTCCAAGATTTGAGAAAAACTCACTTGTTGAACAACTTTCACTCAAATTTAGTTCGCTTTGTTCAGATATCATTGAAAATGTCTCATTTAGAGAGATGAGAGACATGATAAGCCTTTTTTTTCCTAAATGACAAAATTATCCTCATTTTCGTCTTTTATGTCTTTTTTAGCAATTTCCAAATTTGAGCCTCTATATCTCGAGAAATAATAGACCGATTGAAGTAAATGCAATGGTTTTTTTCTTTTTCTTGTGCTCTTTCAAATACCGCAAACGGCAGTCCCAATGGGTTCAATTGATTCGGAAATAAACCCCTTCGATGGTCGCTTTTTGGACTTCTTTGGAACTAGCTTTAAACCACACACGGTTTTCTCGTTTTCCTCTTCAGATACCGCGAGCGAGAAACCACCTTCAGTAATTTCGGAGAAGAACCCCTTTGATGGTCGAGTTTTTTGAAACTAGTTTTAGACATACATCAAAACACAACATAAACATACAAAAAAATTATGGATTTTTTTGTGTCGTTTTTTTGCCTAAAAAGAGATAGAGCTATTAATAACCAAGGATGCTAACTGATGTATACAATTTTTTTCTAGCGAAAACAACGAAAATTCTCATGGTGAATCGAGTAATTATTCTGGATTACCCAAAAAGGTTTATTTTTAGTTGAAAATTTCCCCCAAAGAAAACAAATACAATAAAAGCTCTCATTATGCGAAATAACCTCAGACAATGAACGATGATAAATGCGAGTCTTAATGGTAAAAATAACGGCTAAACTGCTCTTCGCCTTAAAGTTTAGCGGAAGGGAGCCACTCTTTACTACAAAGCGTTCCGCGGAGGTGATGTTATTAAAATTAGCCAACTCCATTTATATTTATTACCTCCACTCCAGCAAGTTGCACTAAATATTTTATTACATCTATTATTATTCTCGGTTTAATTATTATTACGTTCCCGGGGGCTTAATGTGTATTTTAAGGTTTAGCTAACTATTGATCCATGTCAAAGCTCTGATTAGCTGCAGCATAGCACCTAGGCGCAGCAAAACAACTGCGGCTAATGAATCCCAGATGAATTTTCATTAAGGCGTTCATTTCGTGAACTTCCAACTTCCAATGGCGCCCAGGGTATCATCAGTCACTTCCTTGTTAAGCCGTGCTTTAGAAACACGTGTCAAATACCCGACTAGTTTACTGCTGCTGCAGGAAGTTTCTTAATAAGTCTTTGCAGGGCGAGGGTTGAGGTTAGTTCTTTAATGTCACCTCAGACTATATATTCAGCCAATTAGGGCTTCAACTTTGCCGCTGCTGTATTTGAACAGTCTCGCGTTACCCACTTGATGCGTGATAGTCAGTTTAGTAAACACTTGAAAATTTAATACGAGCTTTGAGGGGCTTTGCTGTTGTGCTGTACATTATTAAGATGCCTTGTTGCATCGTACCACAAAAACAGACACCGCCAATGAACTACTAAATTAACTAAAGTTACCGTTGTAGTAGGATCGCCCGTTCGTTAGGCAACCTGCGAAACATTGAAAATTTAATATTGAAACATAGGACGCCAGAGAGCAATGGCGGACTAACTGCAAACTACACGAGATGCTGCTAGTTTCTAATGCAAGATGAACAAGCTAATTTACATTCGGCCCTGTTTACTATAGTACTTACGACAGCTCGTTCAATTAATCATTGATTAAGTGGCTTTTCAAAGGGACGTTGAGAACGAACACTTGAATGAAATACACGAGGAAGCTATGTTGTAGTTTGAGCTCCAATTATTATGATTGGCCGAAGAGCTATTTTGTGGTGGCAGTTAGACATGAACATAAATTTGCCATCAAGAAGTTTATGCAGGAATATACGCATTTCATAATTTTTCTTGTTTCTTAAAATCTTGAAATTGCATTATTCTATAACTCTCGCCCTCTACGGCTCTGTTTAAACATACGATTTTCTAATATTTTTGTTGTTTTCAATTGAGCCTCATTTACGTAGTTTTACATTTTCAAATACAAATTGCGTCATTTTAAAACTCTTGCCCCTCATCACTCTATTTAAACATACAAATTTTTTATTAAACAATTTTATTTTGAAAACCACAGCATTTCATATTTTTCCTCGTTTCGACTTATGCCTCATTTGCAAAGTTTAACATGTTCAAACTGCATTATTTTAAAACTCTCGCTCCTCATCACTCTGTATAAACATAAAAATTTCTAATTAAACAATTTTATTTTGACAACCACAGCATTTCATAATCTTCCTAGTTTCGACTTATGCCTCATTTGCGTCGCTTCACATGTTCAAATTCCGCCATTCTAAAACCCTCCACTCTATTAAAACACACATTTTTAATGAAACAATTTTACTTTGATAACCGCAGCATTTCATAATCTTCTTAGTTTCGACTTATGCCTCATTTGCGTCGTTTCACATGTTCAAATTGCATTATTCTAAAACTCTCGCCCCTCATCACTTTGATTAAACAATTTTATTTCGACGACCACAGGATTTCATAATTTTTTCCACAGGATTTCATAATTTTTTCTAAAATAACAATTTTCTCGACTCATTTACGTAGATTCACCGTCATTATAAAACTCTCGCCTCTCATCACTCTGTATAAACATACAAATTTCCAATAAAACCATTTTATTTTGCTAACCACAGCATTTCATATTTTTCCTCGTCTTGTCTTATGCCTCATTCGCGTAGTTTCACATGTTCAAATTGCATTATTCTAAAACTTTCGCCACTCATCAGTCTGTTAAATTATGCAATTTTTTAATGAAACACTTTTATTTCGATGACCAGACCAGAGCCCTCATCACTCTGTATAAACATACAAATTTCTAATAAAACACTTTTATTTTGATAAACACAGTATTTCATATTTTTCCTCGTTTCGCCTTATGCCTCATTTGCGTAGTTTCACATGTTCAAACTGCATTATTCTAAAATTCTCGCCCCCTCATCACTCTGTTTAATGATGCAATTTTTTAATGAAACAATTTTATTTCGATGACCAGGCCACTTCATAATTTTTATTTTCTCGACTCATTTACGTAGTTTCACAAGTTCGATTTGCGTCGTTCTAAAATTTCTAATAAAACAATTTTATTTTGCTAACCACAGCATTTCATATTTTTCCTCATTTCGCCTTATGCCTCATTTGCGTAGTTTCACATGTTCAATTTGCATTATTCTAAAACTCTCGCCCTTCATCACTCTGCTTAAACCTACAATTTTCCAATAAAACAATTTTATGTCGATGACCATAGCAATTCATATTTTTCCTCGTTTCGACTTATGCCTCATTTGCGATGTTTCACTTGCGATGTCTCACATGTTGAAATGGCATTATTCTACAACTCTCGCCCCTTATCACTCTATTGTATCACTCTGTAGATTCACAAGTTTAGATTGCGTTATTCTACGACTCTTGCCCCTCATTACTCTGTATAAACATACAAATTTCTTATTACACAGTTTTATTTTGATAACCACAGCATTTCATATTTTTCCTCGTTTCGTCTTATGCCTCATTTGCGTAATTTCACAGGTTCAAATTGCATTATTTTAAAACTCTCGCTCCTAGTCACTCAGTTTAAATACACAATCTTGTTAAGTACCTCGTTAAATACACAATGAAACAAATTTATTTCGATGACCGCAGCATTTCATAATTCTTATTTTCTCGACTCATTTACGTAGATTCACAAGTTCAAATTGCGTCATTCTAAAACTCTCGTTCCTCATCACTCTGTTGTAACATACAAATTTTTAATGAAACAATTTTATTTTGATAACCCCAGCATTTCATACTTTTCCTCGTTTCGTCTTATGCCTCACTTACGTAGTTTTACATGTTCAAACTGCGTTATTCTAAAACTATCGAATTCTCGCCCCTCATCACTCTGTTTAAAAATACAATTTTGTAATGAAATAATTTGATTTCAATGTCTACAGCATTTCATAATTTTTCTTGTTTCGACTTAAGTCTCATTTGCGTAGTCACATATATTAAAATTCCGTTATTCTAAAACTCTCGCTCCTCATTAAACATACAAATTTCTTATGAAACATATTTATTTCGATGACTACCGGGTCGCGTAATTTTGATTTCTTCAGCTTATGCCTCATTTACCTATTTTCACATGTCTAATTTGCATTATTCTAAAACTCTCGCCCCTCATCGCATTTAAACATGCAATTTTATTTCGATGACCACATCCTGATGAACTAAACATTTCACAACTACCTCACCCAAAAGCAAATAAAACGATATTTCGCGATCCACCCTGAGAATTGTCGCACACACGAGAAAGCGCTTCCACCAGTATCAGAATTCTTGGAAACTGCATTTAAACTATTCTGCGGGTACGCCAACTCAAACCCGAAAGTTAAATATAAAGGTTTTACTGACAAGGAGTTTCCCTGATTCGTATTTAAGTTGAAGATTTTCTGTTTGCGCTCGGGACGCGGGATTGCCGCCCTTGGCTTTCGTATTTAAGTTTTAGCGACCCCCGGTATTAAATATTTAAATGTCTCCCGAGATGAAGCGCCCCTCGTGGAGTAAATTGGCCAATAGGCGCACCGTCAACAAGGTCTTTAATAAATTTCCGAAGACAAATGAATCATTAATCTCGAACCGCCAAAAATAGTCCCGGGTCGCTAATTGTTCTTCACGATGACAAATTATAACAACCGATCAATGTTTGGATTATGTCTGATAAGACCTTTCACCTTTGGGGCTTCCCCGCTTCGCAAAACTGCTTTCAAAGTAGAAATTTCGAATCGACAGATAATTCAGAAGCGACTACTGCATCCTCGTGTCTTTGAACTCGACTCTGAGGCATCGTTTTAATGAGCAACACTACGGTAAATATTTAAACCCACGAACCTGTAATAATTAACGAGGTAAACTTGTCTGCAGCGATTTTAAAACTCGCCTAGATGGAACAGGTTTTTTTCCCAGATTTGCCTCATTAAACCTCTCTCCCATTGCAGTTGCTAATTTATACACTTAAGCATAGACATGGGGAGATAAGCACTAGCAGAGGTCGATCGGAGTACTACAATTTTTACCTAAAATATTCCTTCAAAATACACGCTGACGGGCTCAAACGCACCCTTTAAAGTCGATGTATTAAAAAGCTTTTAAAAGGCTTTTACTAGAAATTTGAATTTGCGATACAAGTGCTTCGCTTCAGGCTGTGATGAATTGAAACGCGCGAGTTCTAAAAAGTGATGACTTAATTGTCGCGAAATTTGCTGTTAAGTGGCACGTTTAGTGCTGCTCCCCAATAGAGAGAAATTTGTTGAAGGTGTATAAAAGGGAGCGATTTTTTTATAGAAGTTTCAAAAGGAGCAAATGTCATCAACCAGTGTACTTTTCTAATTTTACAATGCAAAGAAATAAGAGAACGCAGTCGAAGGAATGCTCGCTTTAAAAGACTGGTCAATGTGATACCTAAAAATAATGTCTTAAAATCTATTGAATATTTTACGAAACTCATCAGACTTGAGTCGCAGCGCCAAAAGCGGTCGCTCTCCTTATACAGAGTTATTTGGTGTCTACACCGGACGTTGCAATGACTCCTAACTGTCTTCTAAACCTGATCTTATAGTGAATTACTTTACAGGATAATCTTTAAATTGCTAAAAAAACTAATATGTAATTCAAAGTCACAGATGAATTATAAGTTCACGAAGACACAAATATTCTTTGATTACTATCTAAAGTGTTTTCCGGGCTACGAAGCCGTGGTCCAATGGAATTGCTTCCTGACGTTTCGTCTACTACTGCGGCAGACATTATCAAAGGCGATGAGGCAGTGGGCGAAGTAATCTCCTTTGCTTCCCGACGATGACTGATTCTTTGATTAATTTCTTATAGATTCCAAGCGATCAGGATTTCGGTTTTCTTCCTAAATTTTGAACAATTCTTGGTTCAGGATTGAGCCATGACGGGTTTAATGCCCACCAAGAGCTACTCGTCTTAAATTTGCCAGAAAAAGTGTCACAATTCGAATCCAAATACTAATACGGTGTATAAATACAGGATATGGCGTTTAACTTTAAGCGGTCAAATATCTGAACAAAAAAGTTAGTTGACGTCGAGATAGAAATACAATGTTAGCAATGTTATATTGCTAACCGAAGTGACGTCATCAATTTTTTTTTCAAATTAAAACCCATAATTCTGCACTTAAACAAATACTTAATAGTAAGCAAATATGTATATGTTACTAACCGAAGTGACGTCATCAAGGTTAATTCAAAGTTTTTTTTTTCAAAAATTATAGAGGTCTATATCTCTAAACCAAAGTAGTTAAAAAAAAAACAAATAATGCCATTCGACTGATTGATTTGAGTTTAATACAGCGATTTATCTCGAAAATTACCAGTGTTACTACAATAGATACTTCTCTATAACAATTGCACAAAAATACTTATTTCAAGAAAACGCTACAAATACAGGGTGGTAAAAAAAAGTTTTTAAAAAAATGTATAAAGCCCACCAAGTTAGTCGACGTCGAGGTGGAAATAAGATGTTAGTTATGTTACTAAACGAGGTTACGTCATGAAGGTCATTTTTTTTCATTGGAAACCTATAATTTTCGTTACTGCATTTAAACCACTAGTTCAGGTTAGTGCAACTATTGAAAAACATTTTTTGTGAATGTCAAATTAGTCTTCAATGTAGTTAAACCAAAGTAAAGTCAATTTTTTTTCAATGGGAACCTACAATTTTCATTACGGCATTTAAACCACTAGTTCAGGTTAGCGCAACTTTTGTAATTTTTTTTAAGTAACAAATTGGTCTTCAAAGTATGTAGTTAAACCAAAGTATTTAAAAAAAAAACAAATAATCTCATTCGATACAATAGGTACTTCTCTGTAACAACTGCACAAAAATACTTATTTCAAGAAAACGCTACAAATAGAAGGTGGTAAAAAAAAATTTGAAAAACTGTATAAAGCCCACCAAATTAATCGACGTCGAGGCGGAAATAACATGTTAGTTATGTTATTAACCGAGGTGACATCATAAAGGTCAATTTTTTTAATGGAAACCTATAATACTTTTCATTACTGCATTTAAACCACTAGTTCAGGTTAGTGCAACTTTTGCATTTTTTTTTAAATATCAAATTTGTCTTCAAAGCACGTAGTTAAACCAAAGTAGTTGAAACAAAAACCAAACAATCCCATTCGACTGACTCATTTGAGTTTAATACAGCGATTTATCTCGAAAATTACCAGTGTTTCTATAATAGGTAGTTCTCTATAACAACTGCACAAAATACTTTTTTCAAGAAAACACTACAAATACAAGGTGGTAAAAAAAAGTTTTTAAAAAACTGTATAAAGCCCACCAAGTTAGGCGACGTCGAGGCGGAAATAAGATGTTAGTTATGTTACTAACCGAGGTGACGTCACGAAGGTCATTTTTTTTCATTGGAAACCTATAATTTTTATTACTTTTATAAAAATTTTTTTTTAGTATCAAATTAGTCTTCAAAATACGTAGTTAAACCAAAGTAGTTGAAACAAAAACCAAACAGTACCAGTCCACTGACTCATTTGAGTTTAATACAGCGATTTATCTCGAAAATACCAGTGTTACTACAATAGCACACTATAACAACTGCACAAAAATACTTATTTCAAGGAAACGCTACAAATACAGGGTGGTAAAAGAAAGTTTTTGAAAAACTGTATAAGGCCCACCAAGTTAGTTAACGTCGAGGCGGAAATAAGATGTTAGTTATGTTACTAACCGAGGTGACGTCATAAAGGTCAATTTTTTTCTAATGAAATGAAACGTATAATTTTCATTACTGCATTTAAACCACTAGTTCAGGTTAGTGCAACTTTTGTAATTCTTTTGTTAAATATCAAATTAGTCTCCAAAGTACGTAGTGAAACCAAGGTATTTAAAACAAAATCGAAATAATCCCATTCGACTGATTCATTTGAGTTTAATACAGTGATTTATCTCGAAAATTACCCGTGTTACTACAATAGGTACTTCTCTATAACAACTGCACAAAAATTTTTTATTTCAAGAAAACGCTACAAATACAGGGTGGTAAAAAAAAGTTAAAAAAAACTGTATAAAGCCCACCAAAATCGACGTCGAGGTGGATATAAGATGTTAGTTAACCTGAACTAACCGAGGTGACGTCATTAAGGTCAATATTTTTTTCATTGGAAACCTATAATTTTCATTACTGCATTTTAACCACTAGTTCAGGTTAATGCATCTTTTGTAAATTTTTTTTAGTATCAAATTAGTCTTCAAAATACGTAGTTAAACCAAAGTAGTTGAAACAAAAACCAAACAATCCCGTTCGACTGATTCATTTGAGTTTAATACAGCGATTTAACTCGAGAATTACCAGTGTTTCTACAATAGGTAGTTCTCTATAACATCTGCACAAAATTACTTTTTTCAAGAAAACACTACAAATACAAGGTGGTAAAAAAAAAGTTTTTAAAAAACTGTATAAGCCCACCAAGTTAGTCGACGTCGAGGCGGAAATAAGATGTTAGTTCAGGACCGAGGTGACGTCATGAAGGTCAATTTTTTTTTCAATGATAACCTACGATTTTCATTACTGCATTTAAACCAGTAACTCAGGTTAGTGCAACTTTTGTAAAAAAAAAATGTAATGTTAAATTAGTCTTCAAAGTAGTTAAACCAAAGTAGTTAAAACCAAAAACCAAATAACTCTATTCGATTGGTTCATTTAAATTTAATACAGCGATTTATCTCGAAAACCACGAGTGTTACTACAAAGACGTAGTGTGACGTCCAAAAATGACCAATATTTTTAAAGATTACACCCCGATTTTTTTTTACATATTTTGACAGATTTTAAATCTCTGTCTTCTCAAAAAAATGTTTTTTATTTTATTCAGCAATTTAACAGATATAAAATTTAAAAATATTTCACTGATCTATGGCTTGCAAGATCAACTAATTTGACACCTCATATTTTTTTTCTAATAAACAGTGTATCAAGTGGCACCTTTTATACCGCAAAATATTGTAAACCGAAATGAAAATGCTGTAATCGTTTAAGTGTTTTCAACTGAGAAATACTCTCAATAGGAAAAGTTATTAAATGTCATGAATCTTTTAAAACTAAGTTGAGTTAATCTAAAAGTTACTTTTCGTATTTTTGTAATAAATAATACGTATTTCTCTAATAAAAGTTTCCATAGCAGTAATATTAAACTGAAAGGCAATATTTACGTTCTCAAAGGGCAAAATTAATAACATATTTCCAGCTTTATCTGGAACATAGTTTCCATGGAAACTGAGCAATACCCCAATTTTAAATAGAGAAAGTATTTTATTCTCCTGGTAGCGTCATCGTAATTTTGAACCCAAAAGCCATTTTAGAATTTCAGGACATATAAGTGACAATTTCAGCATTGTTTGCAGGCATTAATACTTTCTTGATACCACCGTTCTTATCTTACTCCTCAAAAAATTAAAAAAGTATTTGTTATAACTTGAAAATATAATAGTCCCGAGGAAGGAATTAATTAACGTTGGCCATTTAGACACCCTCTAACAAAAAGTTTTTCTATCCACCACTCTTTAAATTGAATAAATGACAAATGCATGTTTAAAAAATATTAAACGTTTCGACTTTTACTAAGGACTTCATCAGGGATCTCGTAGTTAACATGTTTATCGTTCAATATACTTTTGTAGGTTCCAGGACGGCTCTCTTGTAGAAATTTGAAATTGTTGAGCCGAGAATAGAGTATCGAATAGGCCTTAGTCCTGAGTGTTCCTTCTTTTTTAGTTTATGCGTTATTTCATCTACCCATCAAGCTAATCTGGAGACCACATCCTGTTTTACAGTTTTGGCCCCACTTTCTAGCATTGGGGACCTTCAAACTATGGACGATATCCGCCGGAAGTGACATCTAGGTGATGTCATGACGACTTACGTCAAATTATTGCAAAACAGTCGCCAATGTCATTATTTTTATTACATCTTATTTCCAATCCAATCGAATATCGAACTTATATTCATCGCATAGCCAGAGCGCTAGAGCTCCTTGCCCTTACCCACATAACATTAAAAGAATATTCACGTTCCTATCACATTACCACAGCTACCCAAAAAGAACATTCTTTAAGTAATATGAAGGTAACATGAATGTAATGTTCTCTGGAAGAAAGTGCATAAAGTGAGTTATTGTCGTGATCCCACATATCACGTACTTTTCGGTATAAGAATATTATATGATAAGGAGGTTACTGAAAAGAAGTTCTAATAAATAATATGATAAAAACGTTCTTTAAAGGAACTTAGTCAATTAAGTAAAATATTTGTATTCCATTTATTAAATTACCAAAAAATAAAAAAATTATAATGATAATAGAAGTGAACTTTAAGTATGATAATACCTCACATGAATATCACATGTTCTTCTCTTGAAACGCTTATTCTTGTCAGGTGCTAGGAATGTCCCAAAGTATCATAAATGGTGCATGTTTATCATATCATAAAAGAATGTGTTTGTCACGTAATAATCATATGCCACGGAATATAATTGACACGTTCTGAGAACCTGAAAAGGACGTCGCGTTCTTCTCATGTGATATTCACGTTCCAAATGATAATTTTTCACCTAAACATCACATTCCTTCTCCTCGAAGGCATATTCTCGTCAGATGATGAGAATGTAAAATTGCTAAGTGGGTAGCTGACCTAGTTCCAAGGTTTTCTAAGACTTAACTTCCAAACTAACAAAAACCAAAAACAATTGACACAATCAATTTCCGGTTCGGCTTTAAGTTGCTACGACGCTTGTATGACGTGTCCTGACGGCAACATTACGTCATGGGAACCTTAAGAGTGCCATTTTTAGGAAAATATCGGCATTTGTTGGTTCTGTCCATATCTTCTAAGTCATTGACAAATACACATATAGTATACTCCTTTCACGTCAACCCCCCAGCCGGGGTGTGTTAAACCCTTAACATCTTAAATTAAGTTAAGTACTACCTTGTTTGAAGAGCCTTTTGATTCTCGTTGAAATGATATCCAATTTGGCGAACTTTGATTTAGCAATTTTCAAGAAAAATTAATTTAAAGTAAATTGTTAAAAAAAAATAATTTTATCGTAAAATAAGTTTTGTGTTACTTACCCAAACTACTACAAACTAATTTGGTCCTAATTCTTAGCAGTAACCAGTAGCGTGATCAGTTTTGGAGATTCTCGTGCGAAACTTTATTTTGGCATAATTTTATTTATTTATTTTGATTTTAACTAAATATTTTGGATTAATTTTTCTAAATTTCTTAAAAATTGCGAAATAAAGTTTAGCCAAATCGGGTATCATTTAATGAGAATCGATAACAATAAAATCTGAGTTATTTAAATAGAAAAAAAAATAACAAGAGTATGGTACTAAAAAGGCCTGATTGGTTAGAAATTTAATCAAATCTGTTTGAAAACGGAAAACTTTACACACCTAAATTTGTTCCAAAATATTTATATTATACAAAAAATTTAATAAGCAAATTCTGCTTATTTTGTCGACGCTTCATAACCAAATATATTTTGGTACCACAATTTTTCGTCATCCTGTATAAGTATACATACAGACGTGTAATTTTATAATAGAAGAATAAAGTCGCTACAAAAAATGTAAAATCTTGTCGTTAAGCATTGTACCAGATTTGCCTAGATTGGGTAAACTTAGGGTAGGGTAAACTTACCCTAAAGCAGATTTTTGGGCGCCAATCAATAACTTCTTAAGGAAGCACCTATCGTCGTCGGATGGCGCCACTTGCATACATACACACTGCCTTGAACAAGACAAGAGACCAAGTATCTTTCGAACACGTATTTCTGTCAGGTTTGAGGTATACAATACTGATGAGCTACAATAAGAACGAAACCGGTCTAAGGTCCTCTGCCTGATAGAGAAATGTGTTTGATACTCTGCTGAACGTCGTCCGCAGTCGGTGTAGGTACGAATCTTGGCCATCTGTCTCTGGGAAGCGACAACTTCGGCAGAAAAATGGTTTGGTTTTACGTCACTGTTATCTCGCATGCCCTAGTGGAAGCCCCTGGCGTCGTCCGATGGCGCCACTCCTTGAGCAAGAGAGGAGTCGAATCGTGGTTCCTCTGCGTGATAGAGAAATGAGTTTGATACTCTGCTGAATGTCGTCCCCAGAGGGCATAGGTACGAATCTTGGCCATTTGTCGGTAGGAAGCGACAACTTCGGCAGAAAACTGGCTTGGTTTTACTTCACTATATGAGGAATATAAAATAATAACATCTTTAATGTCGCCAACTTCTAGCTATTTAGCTTTCTGGCTTTTATTTTTCGTGGCTGAATGCTGAATATCGAATATATAAATACGGAATTTTTCTCGTCACTTTAACTAGATCTCGCAGTATCACCAGCGCAAAATAGAAAATATTTTGTGGTTTTGTCGTCGGCTTCAGAGAGAAACCAACGTTGTAGAAATTGATTTAACTGCGAAATAAACTTGCCAGGTACTCATTAATTTGGTTTTAATTGATTCTGAGTAGACAACAAGACATTGCCCAGTTCCTGGGAAACAGAAAACATAAAAAAGAAATCGATTTTACGAGTTTATTACTCCAGACTTATTTTTTTGCTTCCCTGTTCTTCATACACCGTTGCAGTTCCCCCAATTTATTAGCTTCGTTCGAACCAAAACGCAAAACAAACATCCGCATATTTAGTGAGAGTTTCAATTAAAATGAGTGGTTAAAATGCAAACAGGCACTTCACTAAACAAATAGAAGCGTAACTCGCAATTTGCATTTCTAGAGACCCCAATCAAATAAAGCAATATAACTCGGATGTCAGAGATAAAACCTTTTTAGGAGCATATCAAATTCGTACAATTTTATTTTTACGTCTGCTATACGTTACGGCATCGGCAAAAAGAGCAAATATTTGGCCTCTTGGATATGTCAGACCTTTTCATTAAATTAAATATTTATTCCCGCACCGAGGCTACTGGGAAATAATTTCATTAAGGGTGCACACAAAGAGGGAGACGGAAAGATGTTGCGTGCTCGCAAAGCGTAATCAAAGTAAAAAGAAATAATTACACGAAGGGAATAATGTGTCACGATAACTTGTTAGCAAAGGGCCATAAAACCGCTCTCTATTCCGGGAGTACTGCAAGGGCCGAACCCGGGGACGCGATAAGGGGTTACGGCGCTGCAATAATTCAATTAGAAGCAAAGGCGATATCCCAGGAGATCGATAATATCCAGCTCCGGAATCTCAATATCTCGGAATTATTTACATGCGAGGAATTATTTATATCTCCCCGAAGCGTGGCCGGGGAGCAAGTTTTTTAATCTAGTTGGAGAATTTAAGTTGTACCAACTTTCAAATCGATATCGCTTCTGCACGCTTTGAAAACTCCTGCCCCCAATCGCTCTATTGAATATTAAGATTTTTACTCAAATAATGCATGTGTATGAGCACAAAAATAACTCTATCCAGGGTATTATTCGTTCCAATTTCATCCCATTTTTTTGCGCTTTTCTTTTATTTGCTAAACAGACAATTCCGGTGGAGCGATAAATCAACTTGATTAATGAGTCAAGTTGGCTCCGAGTGCGGTAAAATATAGAAAAAAAATTTTAATTGCGCAACCAGACGTTTTGTTTTGGGGTTGACAAGTTCCGCGCCGTGGCACAAACGCAACAGAAATATCCCTTCTACAATGGTCCCGGTTAGGAGACGACCCTTTAACTGACCACTCTCAAAACAATGGACGTTGGCCCGGATTTTTTCGATACGGAAATATGACGGCAATCGGAAACAAAAGCACGTCGTTTCCGCGTCCCCAACCTGATGTACGAGAGCGTAATTGACCCCGCACCTCCACCTGGTCGACGTGTTTGGCCTGCCGCTTTCATTCGGGTTTTCGCTCTCCATTAATGGCTGCGAAAATTGTTCCTCGGGATTGAGAATTTGATGGACACACTCTCGATGTTTCAGGCCGTTTTGCGTGATCGAACTTGAAAATTTAATAGAGAGGCCAAAAATGACTACCTATTAAAGGAAATTTTTTTCAAACTGGTCCTGATGGGAAACAGAGCATTTAATGTTTTCGTCGATTATTTAAAACTAGTTTAAGAGGCACTTATTCCCAAATGTTCCTAAGCATATGATTTTCTTGATGACGTTAATTAACTCGTAGTTAAAGGTAAAGTTTCTGGAGAATATACATCACAAATGTTTTTAAACTATGCTTAATGGATTATTCCATTTAACAGATATGTCTTAAGCTGTATATTAACAGATATTATCCATTCATTTATTTTTGTCATCTAGTTACCTTTAAAACCTTCATTTTTTTTATACCCATCTCCTTTTAGCACATGTTTAAGAAGATGCGATAAAAATGTCGAAGTCAACTTTCCAATGCCTACTGGACGATAATAATAAGTGAATGGCTTATATGTCTCAAACTACCATATTTTTTTATTTTGGTGACGTAAGTATAATTAGTTTTCCATTTTTTATTTTTAAATTGCTAAATTTCGATTATATTTTTAATTCATGCTGAAAAACTCCCAAACTAAGTGTTCTCATACTTAATCCTTGCGTGTTTCAATACATATCTAGATTCGTATAATATATTAGTTAAGCTATAAATAAGTCACACTTAAAACTGACTTATTCAATCAGATTTTTCCTCAAACTTTGCACTTGGCCTTGCATATTATCACACACAGTACACTACTAAATTAAACTTAATGCTGTTATCTTTTATAAATCTAGTTTAAGGCGCACTTATTCCAAAATTCTGTTAAAATGCATAATTTTCTATAAGATGGTCGGGATTGGATATAATGAATTTAGTATTTATTACTTAACATATGTTTTTGTTGATAACTTTAATTAACTCATACTTAATGGTAAGGTTTTTTAATAGTGGTAAAACAGTAGGTAAAGTGGTTTAAGTGAAATAAAGTTGGTTAAGCTATAATTAAGTAACACTTAAAAATGAGTTTTCTTCACAAAGATTAAGCAAATTTTTCCTCAAACCTTGGGAAGCTTTGCACATTTTTCACACACACTACACTACTAAATTGCACTTAGTCCTGCCGATTTTTTATAAATCTAGTTTAAGGCGCACTTAATCTAAAATTCTGTTAAAATGCATAATAAAAGCTTTAATATCTTAAACTGCTCTGCTTAAGTTATAATGATTCTTTGAAACACCCGTTGGAAAAAATTCTTTGCTTAATTAAAACATTAGAATAAGCGGATTTTAATCTACTGTTATAAGGATTAAATTAAGTGTAATTAGCCTTCAGTTCTCATAAATACATAACTTTCCAATAACATAATTGAGATTAAGCTCTACTTAAAAATCAGTTACATCCATTTAAGACTAAATTAAACTTAAAATTCGTCTCCGACTTATGCTGATGTTACGTACATATCTTGCATATGCTAAATTATGTAGATTAAACTATTTGTAATACTTTCGTTTCTCAAAGTCTAGCTTAAGGTGCACTTGATCCAAAGTTTACTTAAATGTATAAATTCATTGGAGTTTTATGTTAATTTGGACTTAAAGCTGTCAAAAAATAAACTACAAAATTAAGCAATTTTAATCAAGTTAATAAGGAGATAGATTAAGTGCCGCACGTTTTGCGTTTTTGCTGAATTTCCAGTTTTCCATAAATTATTAGTTTGCGGTCATTTTTCTTTTAAAATTGTTGATTTTGGTGCCTTGAGCCTGATTAAGTTACACTTAAAATTCATCGTTGCTCTAAATAAGTCACACTTAGAACTGGTTGTTCTTCAATAAAATTAAGCACATTTTTTCTCAAACCTTGCACTTGGCCTTGCACATTTTCACACACAGTACACTACTAAATTAAACTTAATGCTGTAATCTTTTGTAAATCTAGTTTAAGGCGCACTTATTCCAAATTCTGTTAAAATGCATAATTAATTAATGGTAAAGTTTTCTGAAAATATGCCCGACAATTTTTTTTCTGTTTAAGCTATAAATAGTTCTGCTTAATTTATAAATATGATTAATCCCCATTTAACAGATAACAAGCTGTATTATTCAATAAAAAAGCAATTAGAAATCTAATTTTTCGAATTCTCTCATGTTGATTCTATTTTTATTTCATGTTATAAAACTCTAAACTAAACGTAGTTTAAGTGAAATAAAGTAGGTTAGGCTATAAATAAATCACACTTAAAGCCGATTTTTTTTCAAAAAATTAATTAAGCAAATTTTTCCTCAACCTTTGGAGGCTTTGCACATTTTTCACATACAGTAGACTAATAAATTGTTCTTAATCCTGTCATCTTTTATAAATCTAGTTTAAGGCGCACTTAATCTAAAATTCTGTTAAAATGCATAATAAAAACTTTAACAGTTTAAACTGTTTTCTTAAGCTATAATTATTCTTTGAAACACTCTTTGGAAAAATTTCTTTGCTTAGTTAAAACATTAGAATAAGCGAAACTTAATCCACATTTATAAGGATTAAGTTAAGTGTAATTAGCATTCAGTTTTCATAAATACATAACTTTCCAATAATATAATTGAGATTAAGCTCTACTTAAAAATCAGTTATATAACATCCATTTAAAATTGAGTTAAACTTAAAATTCGTCTTCAACTTATGCTCATGCTTCATATCTTGCATATGCAAAATTATTATATATTTCGATTAAATTACTTGTAATACTTTCGTTTCCCAAAGTCTAGTTTAAGATGAACTTGATCCAAAGTTTACTTAAATATGTAACTTGATTGGAGTTTTATGTTAATTTGTACTTATTATACGTAGTGTCATAGCTTGAACTTCATTTAATCCTGAAATCTTCTAAATAAGTAATTGCTTTAAAAATTAGGTTCACCAATGTATTTAATTTTGACATTTCATAATTAATTGATTCTGTCAATTTCCTTTTAACGCTTTTGGTTCTTAAAAAAACTAGTTGCATTTCTTAAGTCCAACGTGCACTTAATCCAAAGTTTTATTAATAAGTTGATATTTTTGAAAATTTATGGTTAGGTAACTGGAACTAGTACTATAAATTCTTTAAAAAACATGTACACAATTAAACATTTTGCTTACAAAAATATTACATTAAACGGCACTTAATACAGATTTAGTTAAGGTTTAAAATATTGCAACATTCTTAAATTTTCATACATACGTATGTTCCCATAGATTTGTTCTATAAAAACAAGATTTCTTCAATAACTAATAATAAAATTAAAATGTATTTAAGCTACACTTAAAGGAGAAAATTATCTTTTTCTTTAAAATACTCATAATGCACGGAATCAGATAGGGTATTTCTTCCAAATTGAATATTATAATAATAACGTTAAAGTATCCCCAGTATTCTTAAAAATATATTAGTGTTAGGTGACATTATAAGTGTAGCTTAACCATCATTAATAACTATCCTTACTTAATTACCATTAGCGTTTGCTTTTTTCTTTGTGTGTTTAAAGTTGTTTTTATAGATTTTAGGTTGACTTAATTTAAGTTTTATAAACTGGGTAAGTTTCACTTACTGTTTTTATTAGTTTGTGCAACAAACTGAAAAAAAAATAGTCCATGTTCTTCGTTTATTACCTCCCAAAATAGAATAAGAAGCACTTAATCCTGAGTTTAAGTAAATACCTGCTTTTTTGCAACTTCTTAAAACATTTACTAATGGAGTCAACTTCGTTGTTGGAACTAATTTTCAAAAGAAATACTTCTGGATCTTTTTTCATTAAAGTTACGTTTCTTACATTTTTAGAGAATACGCGTTCCATTCCGATAAAAAAAAATCAAGGTTTTTAAATTTTTTGTATTTTTTTTTTTTTTTTAATTAAGCTGGGGAGATTAATTACGTCTGGTTTAGCAATTTTAAACTTTCACCGCCTGTAGCCTTGAAACCAGTGAATCAATCGGAGTACTTCACTCACCTCTCACCAATGGAATTTCCCTATGAATAACGTAGAACCGTAAGTTTTTTTTCAAAATTACGGTTATACCTTGTGCAAAATCTATTTTTCGTAAATAATTAATATACATACAATATATTCGATTAAACTAAAATTTTGTTTTCAATATCTAGTGTTTCAACATTATAGTCGTATGCTCTTTGTTTTCAATATCTATCTGCCTTTTAAAAAGTAGGTAAAATGGCATTTATAGAGCGGGATGTACAAGACTCTGAGAGTAAAATCCAACTTCTTTGATCTTTTGTTGGGTGTCATTGTATTGTAATTGTAGCTAACATTGATTTGCTATTAAATCCAGATTTTCCAAAGTAGGTTGGCTAAGTAGGTAGGGCTTCCCAAAGTGAGCAGAAAAATTTTGACGCAGAAGTCCTTTTGCTAATCACTCATCCCACAATATTTTAGGATAAGAATAATCATTGGGAAGCCTACAATATGCAAGATTAGGGACTGAGAATGAGGCCGATGACATCAACAAAGTTTACAATAAAAACTATAAGGATAAGATACACTAAATTTTTTATTCTGAAGCTACATTTTTTTTTCTCTCTCCTCACTACATTTTCTTGGTAACTTGGCCTATTACGATGGTAATCGGTTTTTTCTTGTTTTCTCCTTTGATTTCCTATGTTAAGTTTTATTTATTAACCGAAGCTTTCCTTATTTATATTCCTGTCTTTGCACTTCACTTTTTTTTTCTAATCTCTTCAGGTTTTGAATGAAGGTGCTCAGTTCTTCCCTTTCAACAATTTTCATTTTTTACCTTTTTAAACTTTTGTAACATGCTATTTTTCCATTTATTTTTCCAACATTCTACCGTTTTCTAGAACTATTTTTTTTCTATCAGTCTTCATAGTTTTTTTTTTCTGATTTCTCTGGAACAGATCTCAAAAGGAAATAACGTTTGAGCAGAATGACAAAAATGACGTAAATGTGTAAGTTTGGTCTCTTTTCTTCTGTTTATCCATACTTACGAATTTTTGTCATATTGTCATTTTCACATTTTTTTTCTCTCTCCTCACTAAATTTTCTTGTTTAATTGTCCCTTTACGGTGCTAACCTTTTTTTTACGTGTTTTCTTATTAGAGTCCCTATGTTAAGTTTTATTTATTAACCGAAGCTTTCCTTATTCATTTTTCCTGCCTTGGCACTTCACTCTTTTTTCTCATCTCTTCAGGTTTTGGATGAAATTGCCCAGTTCTTCCCTTTTCACATTTTTTTTACCTTTTTAAACATTGGTATTCCATTTATTCTTCCAACATTCAACGACGAATATTCGAGTGTTCATTAGAAAACGTCATTTTGAATTCTACGAATTTTTCCAGAAAATGATGACATAATCAAAGTAAATAGACTTGTGTTGTTCCATCTTCTTCGTTTCACTCTTCACAGCCAACTAGATGACAATTATATTTCTATATGAGTAGTTAAGCAAAGCGGATTTCAGGACAATCCAAAGACTTTCTTCTTAGCCATGACGAGCGCTTGGGGGTAAACTTGAGAATCGCAACTGCGGGTCCACGCTAGAGGTGACCTTGAATGTCGGCGACCTGGAGCGCCCGTGAACGCTAACCCCCATCTCAAGTGTGGGTTTCAAAACATTGGGACAACCACCTTAGCCCTTACGAGCTCTTGGGGGTGACCTCGACGCAACAAGCGTCCTTGACGGATCCACGCTTGACGTGACCTTGAGCGTATAAGTTAACACAGATATGAAGTTTTCATCGGCGCCCTCATCGACGGCTTCATTCTACCAAGAATTCAATGTTTATGGTGCGGCCTACAGCTCCCCAACTTTGCAGAAATTATTTAACATCCCTTTCACTAATCTTTTGATTAGTGTCTGCAATACGTTCTGGAGTAAACTTGACGGTAAATCCTTGTGGCAAAATGGTTTTGCACTCGCTCAATTCGACGACAATTTTCGGACCAAACTGCGTTTCTATAGTGCCAATGGACAGGACTTCAAATTTTGGCCCGATCATCATTGCGACTATGAATTTACAGCTCGGCTGCTACTTTTATATATAGCACTTGAGGTGGGGGGTGAGCTAACTCTCGAGGTTAAGACGCCACCGCATAGGCGCTGAAGGTTACGCGCACCTGTGGTCAACTGATGGTGACGCTTAAGGTCACCTCCAGTGCGACATCGTGGACCTGTCAAGGACACTTGTTGCGTCGAGGTCTCTCTCAAGAGCTCGTCAGGGCTAAGGTGGAATAAAATCCCAATGTTTCGAAACCCACACTTGAGATGGGGGTTAGCTCTCAAGGTCAAGGTGGACGCTCAAGATTACGCATGTCGCCGACGTTCAAGGTCACCCCAAATCGCTCGTCATGGCTAAGACGGAAGAAAGTCCTTGGATTGTCCTGGAATCCGCTTTGCTTAACTACTTATATTTAGCATCAGACTCAATGACGTGATTAATGATTCACGAGCTGAAAGAATTTTCAGAGCGAGTTGAACTTACATTCAATACACCTTTACTCCCATTGTGACGCAGAACACGCTGTAAGCGTCGTTTAGTTTAATTTGAGGAGGCGTCCTACATAATTTATGTGCAGCACTCCGAAATCTTCCTGTAAACTAATCACGATACTCTTAAATAATTCATTATATTATCTCATTAGCCTTTGGCTGAAAGCAAAACCGGAACTGTGCGTTTTAGGATACCCAAATCTGATACGTTTTTAAGGAAAACTACTTTAATATTCTCGAAATAGCATGACCTAAACCATCGATACAACTCAAAAGGGCCCTCCGATACAGCCGTTTTATTGAGCCCTTTTAAGGTAAATTGAGCGTGCCCTCCGACTTTAATAAGCGTCGGTATTGGGCTCGGTTTGCAATATTCCATGGCTTATCCACCAGATTCCGCATGTTCAGCCGTTTTAACCTCGAAACGTATTCACCTTTTACCAGGCAAAAAAAAAGTAAGAAATGCATGGGCGTAGCGTTCCAAATCATCCCTATTCTGACGCTTTATAGAAAAACAAAGTATCCCTAGAGCTCCGCCCCTGGGAATGTGTTCGCGATTCGCGCGGTTCTCGATTTATTTAGGGCTCATTAAGTTCGGAGTATCGAATGATAGGAATTGGGAAGAGCACGGGGGATGTTTAGAGAAGATTAAAAGCAGCTTTTCTCTTTATGAGGTTTAAAGTTTTCTCGAAATTGGAATTTTTAACTACGTTCCGGATCACCGAGCTCCTGGTTGGGGAGGGGGGCTCCCGGACTCGTGCAGACAAGTCGACGTGTCGTAAAATTAGGCGTCGCAAGCTTGAAGAGAAACCTGTTAAAGCACGCTGCTATACGTCGACAGTTATTAAATTAATTTTGATTCATAACAAGATGAAGCAATATTGTCGACGTAATATAAATTTAATAGCCCGCTTAACGTTCTATATAGAGCGTATTTTAGGAGCGCGTAATAATGCCTTCCAGTTTTCGGACGGTTATCACCTTTGTGCGGCTTATTAATCATTTTGTTCATAAAAAACAAAATTCTTCAACAAAAAAGGGAATACAGTCAAAGGGAAATTCTAGGGCACAAAAGGTTACTTCCGGATCCTAAAATGCTCATCAAACCCCAACCTGGAGTCAATCAATATTTTCAGTCGCCAGTACTTCTGAATTTTTTCCCGAACTTAATATACAGGGTGTCGTGGAATTAGGTTGCATTATTTTAATAGCATATCCTACGAGCTAAAATTCATATAAAAATAGGTCCGCAGATACTGGGTATCCGAGATACAGGGTGTTGAAATTTAATTTATTTTTTAATTTTTTTCATTATAACTCTTAGCATTTCCGAGATATTTAAGTACAATTTGAAATATGACTAAGAATTTCCAACTCATATCGAGAATTTGCGGGGTCTTATTTTTCTGGGGTTTTGTCCCCTGGTGCTTTATCAAACTTTTTTTTTTTTTGAAGCGCGCCACTGTCCTCAAGTTTTCTGCCGAAATCGACTGTCACAGATTTTGTTGAAAATAGTTTCATATCATAGAGGGTATAAAAATATGTAACAAAATGCAAAAAGTAGAAATTTCAGTAGGTTAAAATGGCGTTTAAAACGATATTCTAAAACTTATGTGTGATAATCTGGGAAACTAAACATGACATAATGACTCCATTCATAGCAATATATATAATAATAAAAATAGACCATTCATGGCCAGCATAAAATTGTGATAAATTATGACAAAAAACACGATGGACTATTTATTATTATCAATTATGACGAAAAAACCGAAAAATCCATCTCTTCTTTATTCCACATGAAATCCAGAAACCAATTTTTACTCAGCAAAATCAAATGGTTATCGATTAGTCTCAGCTATCAAAGAAACTAATAATAGTAGTTAAACAAAACAGGAATCGGGCCACTTTCAAGGACATGCAAGTGTTCCCCTTCCACCTGTGGACGCCCACTTTAGTCTTTTCGGCTCGGAAGGCGACATTTGCAAGCATGTATAGGCCATTCACTTATTAATGACATCAAGCAGGCATTGGAAATCTGACTTTGACATTTTTACCGTACCTTGTCAACATGTGTTGAAAGGAGACGGGTATAAAAAATGATAGTTTAAAAGGTAACGAGGTGATAAAAATAAATGCTATAAAATGATTAAAATAAAGTTAATTCTCAGCGGTGACATTATATTTGCGTTTGATTTCAGGTCATGTACGGTGCTGTGCAGCGTCGCCGTAATCCTGCTGGTTTTGGCAGTATTCTTCGGTCTTCTGGGCCATTGTAACAACGACAATAAAACCATTATAGCTTGCGGACTCTTCATTCTCGGGGGTAAGTTTTATTGGATTCTTCTTTATACTGCTTTGCGTGAATTACGGCCCGCGCGTCTCTTGAATATTTCGGCCATCCTCCTCTCCATTATCATCCCGCCAATGATTATCGCCACTCATTGGAATTTATATTAAACCCTGTAGGTTTTAATCTGCCCTCCGCATGAACAATAATTAAAATCAAATAGGCATTACCGCTAATAAAAGTAAATGAATATATTAGCGCCACCTATTAATGGAAAATTGCGTTTAATTACTAATGGACCGGTGCCAGGTTTAATGATTGCCCTTCGACAAAAGCCCCGGGAAAA
Source organism: Taphrorychus bicolor (assembly GCA_951812265.1). NCBI lineage: Eukaryota > Metazoa > Arthropoda > Insecta > Coleoptera > Curculionidae > Taphrorychus > Taphrorychus bicolor. The sequence continues at coordinate 31,006,064 of OX638300.1, read as the reverse complement.
TGTACGTGTCCTGCAGCGCGTACTACTCGTAAAAATCCAGTTCTATTAAGGTTTTTCCATTCTCCACGGGGAAAACTGTGAAACATTTATACGTCAAGGCAGCTAGTGGGAGCGCACAACGCGGATAAGTAACCCCGAGGTTTTGTCCTAATTCATGTTGGTGGTTTCGGGTTTAATTACTTTTAATGGACAAAAGGGCGAAACAGTAACGTAAATGTCTTTTTTATGCACGTGGCGGCGATTAGCTAAATTAAGAAGAGCATTGAAGCTGCGAGTTGTGCAGCAGCTGTCGCTTGGATGAAATTGTGTTTAAACACCTGGAATGCAACGTTTATGTTGTATTTTCGTCCAAAAAAAAAAATGATTTAGTAAAAAATTAAGCAATTAAATTGTTATAAATTTATCTTCTGAGCGAATACTATACGTGTTGTTTTTTTTTTTTTAATAAAATTTTTCTTGGGAGTAATGACCGATTACACCTTAGCCTCCAATAGGCTGTCACCAATATATTATCAGCATTAACAGTTTGCTTACTACCATAAAAACCCTTAGAGATAGTTTAAGTTGGATACAAAAAGTTCCAAATTACATACGAAAGGCACGTTTTTAATAACGGATGTTCATGCAAAAAACTCGTAGCAAGCCATGAAATTAAAACTTTTGCCTGAGATAGGTTCATACAAAAAAAAATGAAAATCGGAACATTTTATCGCATTTTTGACTTTCAATTTTTTATTATGAAGTATTTTCAGACCTACTGTTTTAATTCCATGGCATACTTGAGGTTTTTTTTAATGAACTCATAATACAAGTCACTATAATATGAAAAATCATGTTCAACTCAATTACTAAATCGAAAAAACTTCGCAAGTAAAAATTGAGCCATTAACTTCAAACTACGCAGGTGACGAAATCACTCAACTGTCAAAGGTCTAAGTTGATAGTTGCGTCTTTGTTCGTCACACTTCTATAGAAAGAGCACGAGAGAAGAGTTCGTCATCCACATAACGAAATTGCCTCTGGCGCCAACTAATAGCCTAGTGGTTATGTAGGGGGTGTATTGTTGGTTGCCTGTTAAAAGTACTTAAGAATTTTTAAGAAATTAATTCATATGCTGATGTTTTGTTAATTCTATGTCTGAGGTTGGGAAGTTCCAAAATTGCAGAATTTATCAGGAGAATAGAAGCAGAGAGAGTATTATTTTACCTAATTTTGAGCAAAATTGTTAAATCGCTGTAAGTTACCGTCCAGGTAAATTAGGTGCGTAATAATTTGAATCTAAACAACTAAAAATAATGTAAAATGTTGACTTTTCAATATTTTTTTATTATTACCGCGAGAAGAGAGAAGTTTCAAAATTAACAAATTATTAAACTACAAAAGGAATTTGAACAACACGTGAATAGTTAGAATTGGTATTTTCTATAATTGGAAAGAGAGATATTGCCTATTAGACCAGCATTGCAAAAAATTTACATATTGCTTTTCATCCACAAACGTTTAATATAGACTTCAGCTCTTGATTTGTTAAACAGATTTATTTTGTTTTTATAAGAAACTTAAAGGAACTTAACTCGAGTTTTGCTATTGGAAAACTGATTGAAAATGTCGCTAATAGATAACAATTTAAACTTATGCATATTCGTTTCAAGTGGCTCTAGAGATACATTTGAAAAGTGTCATTTGTTGTGTCTTACAATACAGGTCGTAGCTTCTAGTCCAGTTCGATTGAGACTAGTAGAGGGAATATGGGACACCCTCTTACTATTCCTCACAAAACAATATCGTTTAAAAAATATGTATGTACACAATAATTATACTAAAAACCAAATAATTGGGAATTTGAACTAATTTGAATAGACCCAGAACATGCTTCGTTTATTTTTAACTTTTTTACGATTCCTAAAATATTTCAATAGGCCACATTTAAAATTTGCACGCTTTGGAGCTATTTTATAGTGTAAAGCGAGGTGTTCATTAAGAGGAGTTCATACTCATTTGGTTTTCGAAGGAGGAGAAACTCCCATAGATTTTGACAGGATAATGCGCTCTCATAGGTTTGGGAGGAGGAGGATGTCTCACATTCGCTCTACAGAGGCTTCATCCTGTTCTTTTCGAATATTTTTTTCTGGTATTTTTGATGTAGGCTAAACATTGGCTCTGATGACCCCTATAAGTAACGTTAAAAGTAGTGTTGGGCATAATCGATAAAATTCAGCAATCGACTAAATCGAAATAATTAGTGGAAATAATCGAAAGATCATCGACAAAGGATTTTTTTAAGAATCATTTAAAACGATTATTCAAATAATCATTCGATTTCGAAATTCGACATTCGGAATCGACTATTTCTAGTTATGAACATAGTCAATATATTTTCTTAATCGAATAGATCAGATTAGATTAGGATAAAAATTGTTTAAAATTAATCTAAAAATTAAAAAAAATTGTGTTGTTTTGAGATAGTCACGGTAGGATTAAGTCCAAAATCGGTGAAAATGACTCAATGTGTGTAAAAACACAAACTTTGAAAACCAAAGCGTTAAAACTTTGGAAAAACTGAAATTAATATTTTCGCCAAAATCGATTAATAGTTACTCAGAGCTTCTACAAATGCAAACGAAAAATGAAAAAACAAAATAGAAAGTTTCTGGAAAAAATCAGGTTGGGATTCATGGCTAAAATAGAATAGAAACGGACCACTTTATCTTAAAATGTAAATTTCGTTCTAAATCAATTTTTTGAGAAAAGCCAGGCTAGGACTAAAACCAAAATAGGTGAAAAACGACTCAAAGCGTGTAAAAAATACAGATTGGGAAAATTTAGAGAAATGCAAGGGAAGATTACGGAAAAAATCGGTTAAAAATTACTCAAAGCCTCAAACAATGCAAATAAAAATTCCTAGGTAAACTCAAGTTAAGATTAGCAACAAAAGTGTATAAAAATTTACGCAAAGGGTTTAAAAGTGTAAATTTGATATCTTTGAAGAAATACAGGTTGGAATTAGGACTAAAGTCAATTAAAAGTGACCCATTTCATCCAAAAATTATGATAAGTTATGGGTTTTAAGAAAGTCTGGCTAAAATAAGGTCAAAAATGGTGAAAAATGACTAAAAGTGTGTCAAAATAAAATTTTGAAAGGTTTGGAAAATTTCAAATTAATATTATTTCTAAAATCGGCTAAAAATTACTCAGAGTGTCTGAAACTGCCAATTAAGAGTTTCTGGGCAAATTTAGGTTAGGATTAGGGTCGAAATGGGTTAAATCATGACACAAAGTATACAAAAATGCTAATTTGAAATCTTTGGAGAAATTAAGATTAGAATTAGGACTAAAATCATTTAAGAATGAACCACCTTATATAAAAATGTAATTTCAATGTTTATGAGAAATTGATAGGATTAAGGCCAAAATCGGTGAAAAATAACTCAAAGCGTGTAAAATTACAAATTTGGAAATTTTGGAGAAATTCAATTTGAGGTTAAAACCAAAATCAATAAAAAAATACTCAAAGTGGTCAAAGTGGTTAAAAGACTACTCAGAACGTCTAAAAATGCAAATTTGGAGTTTTTGGAGAATTTTGGCTTAAGATTAAGACTAAAATTGTTTAATTCTGTCCATTTCTGTTAAAAGTAATTTTGGCAATAATGTTAATATGAATTTTTCCAAACTTTCTAGATTTGTATTTGAGTAATAAAAGAGAATTTGAGTAAATTTTTACCAGTTTTAGAGTTAATTTTAGCCTGACTTTCCCAAAAAAAAACATAAAACTTGTCATTTTTGTATGAAATTGGTCACTTTCAATCGACTTTAGTCCTAATTTTAACAAAAATGTATCCAAAATGTCCACTTCTAGATGTTTCGTGTAAATTTTTAACCACTTTTGGCCCTAATGCTAACTTGAATTTGCGCAGAACTAACCTGACTAATTTCTTACCGATTTTTGTCTAAATCCTAATTTGAATTTTTATGGAAAATTTTTATGTTTTTTGAAAAAATGAATTTAGAACTGGGGCCAAAAATGACCGAAACAGTGAAAAAATGCAAATTTCGAGTCTTTCAAAAATTCAGGTTAAAATTAGGATTAAAATCGATAAAAAATTAACCATTTTATATTAAAATATAAATTTCAATGTTTGGTGAGAAAGTCAGGCCAGGATTAAGGTCAAAAATGGTCGAAATCAATTAAAAATTACTCAAAGCGTTAAAAAGGGCAGATTAAAATTTCTAAGCAAATTCAAGTTATTTTTAGGGCCAAAAATTGGTTAGAAATTTACTAGAAACGTCTAAAAAGGAGAAGGGAGTCTTTGGAGAAATTCAGGTTAGAATTGGGTCTAAAATTGATTAAAAATTACCCGTTTCTACTAACAATAACAATTTTTATAAAAAAACCGATATTACTACTAAAATTGAATCGAATAAAAAGTGAATCACTTTATATAAAAATGTAAATTTCGATGTTTCACTAGAGAGTCAGGTTAGAATTAACTTCAAAATAATTAAAATATGACTCAGAGGGTGGAAATATACAAATTTAGAGGGTTTCTAGAAATTCAAAATGAGATTATTGCCAAAATCAATTAAAAATTACTCAAAGCGTAAGTTCAAGTTAGGATTGAGGTCAAAAGTGGTTAAAAAAACTACAAAGCGCATCGAAAATTGCAAATCGGTCGGAGTCCTTGGAGAAATTCAAGATTAGGACTAAAGTTGTTTAAAAATCACGCATTTAACCTAACAATAACAATTTTGATTTTTTTTTTCGAAAAGTGAGGCTAGGATTTAAGCCAAAATATGTAAAAAATTACTGAAGGCGTGTAAGAAAACCAATTTGGAGGGTTAAAAAAATTAAACTTTACGATAGTGTGGCACAAATCGGTTAGAAATTCTACAAGGTATTAAAAATACAAATTTGAAATCTTTGGAGAAATTCAGGTTAGAATTAGGGCTAAAATTGTTTTAAAATGAACCATTTCATCTAATTTTGGAGTTTTTTTAAAAAGTGAAAGTAGAATAAAAGTCAAAATACGTAAAAAATTACTAAAAGCGTGCCAGAATACAAATTTAGAGGGTTTGGAAAAATTGACATAATGGCCAAAATCGGTTAGAAATTACTCAGAGTATCAAATTTTGAGTTTTTGGAGCAATTCAGGTTAGATTTAGGACTAAAATTGATAACAAATTACCCATTTCATCTAACAATAATAGTCGTAGAGTTTTTTAAAAAAACGAAGCTAGGATAGAGGCCAAAATACGTAAAAAATTACTAAAATCGCGCAAGAATACAAGTTTGGAGAGTTTGGGCAAATTCAAATTAACATTATGGCCAAAATCGGTTAGAAATTACTCAAGAGTGTCCAAAAATACAAATTTGGATTCTTTGGAGCAATTCAGGTTAGAATTAGAGCTAAAATTGTTTAAAAATAAACCATTTCATCTAACAATAATAATTTTGATGTTTTTGCTAAGGGAAGCTAGGATAAAAGTCAAAATCCTTGAAAAATGACTAAAATCGCGCAAGAATACAAATTTGGAGAGTTTGGAAAAATTCAAATTAACATTATGGCCAAAATCGGTTAGAAATTACTCAAGAGTATCCAAAAATACAAATTTGGAGTCTTTGGAGCAATTCAGGTTAGAATTAGAGCTAAAGTTGTTTAAAAATGAACAATTTCATCTAACAATAATAATTTTGATGTTTTTAAGCTAGGAGAAAAGTCAAAATATTTAAAAAATTACTAAAATCGCGCAAGAATACAACTTTGGAGAGTTTGGAAAAATTCAAATTAACATTATCTCCAAAATCGGTTAGAAATTACTCAAGAGTATCCAAAAATACAAATTTGGAGTCTTTGGAGCAATTCAAGTTAGAATTAAGGCTAAAATTATTTAAAAATGACCCATTTCATCTAACAATAATAATTTTGATGTTTTTTAAAAAAATGAAGCTAGGAGAAAAGTCGGAATACAAGAATTAGGGCTAAAGCTGTTTAAAAATGAACCACTTTAAATAAAAATTTAAATTTCGATATTTTATGCGAGAGTCAGGTTAGAATTAAGGTCAATATCAGTAAAAAATGACTCAAAACGTGTAAAAATACAAATTAGGAGGGTTTATAGAAATTCAGATCGAGATCATGGCCAAAATCAGATCAAAATTACTCAAAGCGTCAAAAAGTGAAAATAAAATTTCTGGGAAAATTTGAGTTAGGATTAGGGTGGTCAAAAGTGGTTAAAAAACTACCCAAAGCGTATAAAAATGAAAATACAAATTTCCGAGTATTTGAAAAAATTCAGATTAGAATTGCTTATAAATGACCCATTTAATCTAAAAATAGAAGTTTTGAGAATTTTTGAAAAAGTGAAGCATGGAGCGTGTTTTACAAAATATAAATTTGTAAGTTTGGAAAAATTCAAATTAACGTTATGGCCAAAATCGGTTCAAAACTACCGGAAGTGTCTAAAAATACAAATTTGAAGGCTTTGGAGATATTCGAGTTAGAATTGCGACTAAAATCGATTAAAAATGCCCGCCTCATCTAGAAATGCAATTTTTTATGTTTTGTGAGAAAGTTAGCCTAGAATTGAAGCCAAAATCAGAGACAAGTGATTCAAAGTGTGAAAATACTGCATAGGAGGGTTTAGAGAGAAATTCAAAGTAAGACTATGGGTTAAAAAGTTCTCAAAGCGTCAAAAATTGCAAGTTAAAAAAGTTTCCTGAAAAATTCAGGTTCGAAATAGGGCAAAACCGGTTAAAAATAACTTAAAACGTCTAAAAATTGCCAATTTGAAAATTATGGAAAAAAACAGATTGGCATTAGGATCAAAATCGGTATTAAATAAACGATTAAATAACGGAGATAATATGAATTTTGGCTATTCCGGGTGTTCCCTTTAAGTGTGTGTACTATTGCTCACTCCAAAACGGTTAAAATTTAATCGATTAATCTTCATTTTATTATTGTTGCGTATAATCGATATATTCCTTCCCATATAGATATATAATGGAAAATATTAAAAGGAATTAATAAAAAAAAAACAAAATAAAACATAAAAATAGTAGGTATTTATTTTTTAAGGGGATTAACAAGCCTTTAATCCACAAGAAAAAATGTACACTCGAGGTGCAACCGAGTTAATTAATCCCCGAATTTAATTCTACGGTTTATCCACGACCACGGTAAAAACCAATCATGAAGGAGTGGGAGAGCAGGTGAAAATTCCTGGTTTTTGGAAAATGTCAAATTTGTTTTAACATCAATGATATTTTGAGCTGAAAAGAAGAAAGTCTGGAAAACGTTTCTATAACAACTTAATACACTAGTGTGTTAAAAGACCTTCAATCCACTAGTGTGTTAGACGGGCTTTGATCCACGCTAAACAGACGTATTGAACCTTAATAGTGGTCGTGGATGAAAGTGTTAATTATTTTTCATTGATAGAAGAAAACAGAAATCCAAAAATCGCTTTTATCACACATAATCCTTTGTTCTCTCTGTGAAGGTGTAAACATACGGCAAACTAAACAAAGACTTAGGAATAGAAAATCATGCATATTTCAAATGACATTAAACACTGTAACGCAGTACTTTCTTCCGATGAAGCTCTTCCTTGTTTAATTACGGTCACCTTTTCAGAAATAAGTTTATTTGAAGCAAGAAAATGGTATTTTTTCATGTCAAACTCGGCTCCCTTGATACCGCGTGCATCACCGACTGCAGATGCATCTTCGGAATAATGCAGCGACGACTCCTAAGCAGATATATAATAAAAGTACATCCCCGATGATGAATGAGAGTCTCGTCCTAAAAAGGCGGAAGTTGAAAGCAAAACCTTGCTCCGAAAGAGATAAACGGATTATTTGTTTTTTTTTTCTGGGTTGACGACTACGGCTGGACGTGAACGGCAAGAAAAATAAACGATAATACGACGATGACCATCGGAAATTCAAACCACGCTTCGGCCATTACATTTTTCACTCTCTGCGAGATAAAAAGGGGAGTGATTTCCGTATTTAAGAGTTCATTTCGTGGGACCGTCTAATTGACTGATGACTCGCCACCAGCTTCCATTTTACGACATAAAAAGTGTCCCTTTTTTTTTCTTCTTCTTTGGTGACGTCAGGATGACCCCTCGTTCTCATAAGTCATGTTACGATTTCTTTTCCGCAGGGCTCTTTCCGTTTGAAAGATCTTTTGAGGCAAGTTTTAAAAGGATTTACAATTACTCTTGGCCAGGGCCTCAAGACCTTTTTTTATTTATTCGAAAAAACTATAAAGGCAAAAATGCGTCGAGAATCCTGAGTAGCCGCAGGCCCTCGATTTCTCTTGCTATTCACGTCTGGATTTAATCGATAGACTCCCGAAAATACCGGGATAATCCTTTTTTATTTTCAAGGATCCGACGCGTATTGCTGTAGGGTGAGATTTCCTGGTAACCCCAGGGGGATTTGCGCCCGATACGTGAACGAGTTTTTACTTAAGTTACGTCTAGGAGATTTGTTTAAAAGCTTTACGATAGTGAGAATTCTCTCTTGCTCTCGGGAATCAAAAAAACATTTTTATAGTTTTTCTGAGGTGTGTGTTTGAGTCAAATTCCAGTGCCTTCCAAACTTCAACCTTTTGTTCCAAGTTCGCCCTTTCAGCGACTCTCAACTTTAATCATTACCAGGGCCAGCCCTTAGGAATAGTTGCCTAATTATTAGAGCCACTTGTAAAGAATTCTTCGTCAACTCGAATTACCCCCTTTACAAGTGATTAAATAGAATTTGCCCGGCCGTATTTACATACACAGCGCGACAACTAAGCCCTTTTGCTAGCGAATGGCTTTATTGCCGAAAAGTTTTCTTTATCTGGGGGTTTGTTGCCTTCCTTTTAAAACGGCTTAACAAGTTTTCGAAGAAGGGTTTCGCCGCCGAAAACGAGACAATACGGGGGCGCGGAATGGTTTTTAATATTCATTGGAGAGGGGATGATGCTGAGCACAGCCAAACTGTTGAGTTTCGCATTACCGACTCTAAAATGCATTTTGTTTAAAGTAATTTTTTTGAGTTATATGTATGTATCTCCTGCACCTCTAAAAATACCCAGTATAATGACAATGGTTTAGTCTATATCAGGAAGATATTCATGATATAGACTAACCTCACCCATTCCATTTACATCCATAACCTCGCCCATTTCATTTACATATAAATTAATTACATCTTAGCATCTAGCTTACTAGTGATCTAGACTAGTTATCTACCACCAACTGTTTGAAATACTCGAACATTTTTTTATGTCCAAAACCACTTCCAATTCATACAAAGTGTATGGAAATAAAAGTTGGCCATTCCTAGTAGATTGTACTGCTATAAAATCTACAAAAGAGTGGATTGTTAAAAGATATAATATAATTACTTTGCTGGTATCTGGAATAAGATGTTTAATCAGAACTCACGTCTATAATGTGAGTCCTGAGTCATATACCTACGTCCTGGACCTGGCAATCTTGCCCCAGATCCATATGAGTCAAGCTCTTTTATGTCGACAAGGAAAGAATTGTAACACATTTTGTTGATCAATATGGCCAAAAATAGGTAACTCTTGAGCTGTACAGTGTTAAATTAAAGCAAAATAATTATCAACCCAGGCGGAAACGTGGCGTGATTATAACGTCAACTTTTGGTGATCATTCCTTATTCGACGTCATCTGACGAAAAAATAACGAGTATATGATGTCGTTTTTTCGACGTGATAATGACGACTCATAGTGAAGTCATAAATCAATAGAAAATCATTCTATTCTTCTTTGAAAGCGTAATTTGAATGCTGGACAATGCAATTTTGTTTTGTCTTGACAGTCTCTGTAAAAGGTATTCCCCGAGTATTCCCTTTTTTTCATGTCAATGTCAACTACCTGATGCAAATTGCTACTGGAGTTATCAAATTCTTTTAATAATTTCTTATAGCAATGGATGCTTCTAAGTGACAGGAACTCAAATTGGCCATTTAAAGAAATTTTTTAAATGTTCTGAAATATATTACTCCTATGAAGGACTGTTTTTGATATTAGGCTGTAGTTGAAAATTACTCAAAAAATAATAAAAATGTGAGGCACAAATTTAAAAACTTAAAAAAAGAAATTAAATTTGAACATAACGAATGTTCTCTTTCTCAAAATATCTACAGAAAACAAGGATAAAATATAAGCGTCACGTCGGCTCTTAAATTTTGACCGGCGACCCCAATGACACCAACAGAATGATGAGAATTTCCGCAGATTTGTACGAAAACTGTCGTAAAAAAGAAATACCTCTACAAATCCAATATTTCCATCTTCCTGAAAAAGACTTTTAATTTTGTAATCCATCCGGTTCTTAATTTGCTTTTCGGCCTCCGCCGCATCCTTTCCGCCTCCAGCTAAATATAGCTCCAATTTGTTGGACGTCAAAAAAACCCAAAAAAATGCGTTTCAGCTCTAAAAGTCTAGAGGCCCAAAAATTCCAAACAATACATTGGCAAGAGTGACATAAAGAAAAGGCACTTCCAAACCGCCTTATTTAACACAGGCCTCGAGCTAAAAGGAAACCGAGTTGTTCAAGAATTTCTGCATTATCTTCTTGACAAGTCCCAGCTCGAATATGTAAATATTTGTTTATTGCCACGCAGCGGGAGATCATTTGAATCCTAATTATTACGAAACTATTCAGATGCTCCCTCTTTGCCATTAATACCGCTTGAAGGGGGTCCTGTTCATTTCGGCATAACTTGGGGACAAAAGCTCGCGACCGAAATGAAACACGAGGAATTTGTTGCGAGCAAAGTTGCCAAGCACTTTGTTCTTCTTATTGAAATAAGGGAGAACGCGTATAAATCGCTATACACGATGGGAAATTACTTTCTGAGGACGGCTTTTCAACGTGGAACATGTTTATCTTCGGGAGGGGTCTCCAATGTTTTAACAATAAGAGCCTCAGCTTTTAGAATCGTAACCATAAACTTAGGAAGAGAAAAGGAAAAAGGGCTGGTGCTAGGGAGAAACAGAGAGTTGGTGAAAGAGAGGGGTGCGAGTAGATAGAGTAGATAGAGAGAGAAAGATGAAGGAGGTAATAGTTATTTACGTTATAAGTCCAGTAAATATAGTTTTACAGTAGGAGTAAGATGTTTCCGGACGAGGCGCTAGCCGAGTCTGGAATTTCGAAACGACTACTGTAACACGTTACCGGACGTATGATGTACAACATTTTACTTCATATTTATTAAAAACAGGAAAAAAATCATTTTATGCGCTGCGAATATATTTTTGACAAATCCGCCAATTTGACAAATAGTTTCATTACAGTATCCTGTACCGGTAGGCTTAGGTAGGTTACCATGGATACAATGGATTTATTGAAGATGTGCCGTTACTCAGGGTACGTTCGTTTTTGCCATCTGATCAATGAGATTCGTGTTTGTCGTTCGTATATCGAATCTAGATGTAGGGGAAATGAATCGGATGCGTTCGTTTATTGAAGTACGACGAGTCAGACGTGAATCTGTCTGCTCGGTAGTTCGTGGCCGATCACAGTGATTAATCTGGAATAATTTTGTTGTTTGAGGTTAGATTTTTCATCCTGATTCATGTGTGTTAGGATGGATAGTTTTGTAATTTTCTTTTAATTTTTATCCTCCAATTTTGAAATTAGTTGTATTCTTCGTTGCGCTGCATCTCTTGTTTCCATCTAATTAATTAGAGACAAAAGACAAAATGCCATTTTTAGAACTATTTGATATTAGGGAAAATAAAGTTTTCAACTTTGAAGTTAGTCAGGACAACTTCAATAAGGTAGTTAAAGGAGGGCTTGTTTATATACCTATCAAGAATATTTATATTTAATTTTAATCATTGTTTAGTTTGAACAGTGAATGTAGCATTGTATGAATGTTTAATTTTTGTTTTAAGACCTGGTTTTGGCTAGTACTTTATTGGAAAAGGAAAAAGAGAGACAAAATTTGATGGCTGCCTTTAGGATTATGCAAACGAATGAGAAGCCATTGCAGGGAAGTGGTAATACTTATTTCTCAACTTATGTGAATGAACTGTTGCTTTGGACACTTTTTTTATTCATCGATGGATGCATCAATAGCCATCAATTTTGTCATATATTTGCATCATTGGTGTCAATTGGTGATGGATTCCATTGATGAATAAAAGAAAGCACCCTGACTATTCTATTTTATCAACAAGTTGTTTGTTGAATGATTGTGTTGAAAGGAGAGTGGCCCATTTTAAACATTTATAACTTCAAAACATATAAACCCTTAAAATAGGTCACCCTCAGCTGGGATACCTGACATATTATCACTATTATCAGTAATCATCTTATATTTTTCAGATGAGAGATTGGACTATTTACCTTCATCTCACAAAAGTGCTAGCAATAATTTATTTTCTTCCAATAATGAGATGATTGAAGAATTTCGTGACTCTGACTTAGAAAATAATGTGCAGGATAGTACTCAAAGTGTTGAAGCGAATAACTTATTTTCTTCTAATAATAATGTGATTGAGGAGGAGAATGAAGAATTTGAAAATAATCTGCAAAATAGAATTGGTTTAGAAGAAACAGGCAAGTTTATTTTTACAATATTATATGCTGCTATATTTTGGATAAAATTGATAAATTTGTAATAAAATGTAAATACCTAGGAAACATAATTTTACTTATATTTACATACAAGATTGTAAAATCATGAAAGGGCCAGTGCCAGTGACTTTGCTTACTAGATCCAAGCATGGCTATAAGTCTAGGAAATTCATGCTGTTTCCAAGACCTCCAACATTCTCTTGGACATATCCTTCACATAATGCTTTTTTATGCCATCGTTGATGTTGTTGATTGGCCCAGTGTCACGATGACAATGAATATACAAGAAAGTTTGCAAAGATGAAAGAGATAGGGCAAACGAATTACTTACCTTGCTATACAGGGTGTTCATTATAAAATTTCATCTAGCAGGCTATGAAATTTTGACAGAAAAGGATGACATAATCAAAATAAATAGACTTTTGCTTTTCCATCCTTTTCTTTTGACATTTCACAGCCAACTAGATGAAGTTTTATAATGAACACACCGTATTTACAATTGAGTGGTATCGCCATGCCCTTGTCTATACTAATTCAAAGTCACTGGCCAGTGCAGTGTTGCTCAATCCCATGTGTAATGTGTATGTAAAGTTATGGTAAAATTCTGTAACTTTTCTTACAGCTCTTACCCCCATTTGCACCAAACAAATTTAGGTTAATCTAAAGTTAAGGACCCCTAAACCATAGCTATTAGCATGGTTTAGTAACCATGGTAATATGGGAAGCCTTAATAACGTGTATTTGAAAATTGCTTGGTGCAAATGGTGGTAAGAAACACATAAAATGAAGAGCTGTGGATCAAATACCGCTTCACAAATTAATTGTTTTGAGTAGAAATATGTTAACAAATAAGAAAATCTGTGTGTTTTTCAATTACGTAATTGCACCTTTAGAAAAATACATCACCTTTCTTACATTGCTGTAAGAAAATGTCCAAAATTCTACCATAGAATATTTTTCCTATAGGTATTTTTATTCTTGATTTATTTTAGATGTTTTTGCAGGATATAATTCAAAAAAGCTTTGGAATGCAAACTCCACAAAAATGTTGATATCTTTATGCCATAAATATGATAAAGAGTTTGAGACTGGAGTGAAAAAATTTACATGGACAAAAATTGCAGCCCAATTATCTAACACCTTTAAAATCCCATACACATATCAGCAATCTGATACTAAATTCAAAGTACTAAAAAATATGTACAAGACTGTAAAAAAATAATTAACAATCTGGGAACAACAAAAAGACATGGGAGTTTTTTGATGACATGCATGACATTATGTTCACAAAACCTGAAATTAATGCAGTAGCAACATGTTCGAATGCTAGAGGATTGATTGTAAATGGAGCGACTGTTGGTATTTCTGATAGTGCTGTTAAATCTCAGTCAGGTTAGTACTATTCTTCCTAATAAGAGTTCTATTCCAACAGAATTGCCAACCCATTTGCAAACTGTGAGAAGTGTGCACAGTGCAAAATTATGACCCAATTTTGCATTGCGCACACACCCAACCCAACAGTTCACAAACTAGTTTGGGGCTGGTTTGAATTATTGTTGGAATGAGCGTAAATTAAATTTTCTACATAATATGTTGTTCAAATGTTATTGTCATTGCACAATTTAAAGAAACAAATGAGACATATATCATTTTGTAGGAAGGGTAAACACTCCATTAGCATCTCCAGGAACTGATGATGAGAGCAATCCCTGCTCAAGTCTTATGAGAAAGAGAAAGAGGTATGAAAATACCATTGAAAGACGACATCAAGAAAAAATGACAAGGCAGGACCGATATTTAACTTTATTGGAAAGACTGACTGTGGCAGTTGAAAAATCAGTAGACAGAGTACCAATGTAATTGTCTAGGTATGGCAGGTAGAAATAAGTTTCAATTAATATGTTTAAAATAAAATAAATACTCAAATACTTTTCTAGCATGTCAATTTTTATTTTTTATCTTAGGGGTACAAGTTGATTCATTAAATTAAATCTCCTTGCTATAGCTACTTGATTATTTCTTGCTTGTCTAATAGCATTGCCTTCTGGAAGAGGTTCATTATTTAAATACTGTCTTTCCTGTGCTATTTCCTCATCAACATTCATAATGTCCTCTGCTGAATCTCCATTTAAAATACATATATTGTGAAGCACGCAAGCAGTTACAATTAGCAAACAAGTTAGGTCTAAACGGACAGTGTCCATATGCTTTAGTCTTCTAAAGCGTCCTTTTAGCAAAGCAAATGCCATCTCAATGCAGACTCTAACTTGTGAAAGTAAGTAATTAAATGTTTTTTGTTGAGCAGAAAGATGTCCATTATCTTTGAAACCAACCATAATATGCTCACTAAGTGCATATGCTAAGTCTCCCAAAATGAAGCGGTTGAAATGCAATTGAAACTGATTATTTTTAAGCCCTTCACTTAAATCAGATTTTTCAAACAATCTGTTATCATGAATAGATCCTGGTTCTCCAGCATATACATGTGTAAAAACCTTTCTATGATCACACACACCTTGTAATAAAACAGAATGAAATTGTTTCCGATTAAAATAAGAATTATGGTGTTCCTTTGGGGCATTGATGCTGATGTGACTACCATCTATGACCCCAATAATTCCTAAAAAAAAATACAAATTAGACAAAAAAATAATTATCAGACTAAAAAAAGAAATGTGAAAAGTGATAACTATAAGAAAATAAGACAAAATATACTTTACTGAATGATAAATGTTGTAAGTGGCAACAGGTAGTTGAAAAAAAAATGTTTTTTCTTAATACTATATTATTAAAGAAACCCTCTGCTTACCAGGAAATCCATTGATTCCTCTAAAACCTTCCATAATGTTCATGGATCTTTCTTGAGATGGCCAGGAAATTATTTTAAACTTTTGGTTTACTTTCATTATTTTTAAGCAAGTTTTATATAAAATACTACAGCAAGTTGACTTTGTCATACTAAATCTCTCACCAACACATCTAAAACTTTAATTTGTTATAAAAAGCCTACTCCTCATTTTTGTGGTAAGTATTATATCAGACAAACAATGAATGTTAAGACTTATCACTCTTTGCATAAACATTGCTCTTGCCCAACTTCAAATTTCTGTTTATTTCTTTTTATAACTTACCGAAAACATTCTGTGTTTGCCAGACACCAGAGTGTTACAAAAAGTTGTTTCTCAAGTGGGATTTCAGGGTGTCCAGAGGAGACCTTCTTATCACTTACAGATTTTAACTTTTTCAAAAATTCTTCAAATGTTGTTGGGTTCATCCTGAAATGTTGTTTGAATTGATGGTCGGGGAAGTTTGGAATAATAAATTCGGCAAAATTTTCTGTTTTCAAAATATGAACTTCAGCTTCCTCATCATCATCATCATCTTCTTCAAAGATAATTTCATGTCCTTGGACAAATGCTAAAATTGCTCTGCTGACTCTAGCTTCCATTTTTATTATTGATTTAGCTAAATTTATGTTACACAAATTAATTATATTATTATTATTAGTGATTTTATTAGAGAACCTACCTAGTTACAAAGCACAGCTATTCATTGTTGACAAATGATAAATGCAAAATGTGAGGTTAGAACTCCAGTTAGAATTGTTGTCATCCAACTACGGTTTTTTAATAGCAAATTAGTCTGATCGATCTGTAGTCACGTGACCAAAAATCGATCTAATCTCGGATCTAAAAAACGAACTTACCCTCAATACTGTAAAATTTCTTTACAATATCCAATCCTGTAAAAAGCTATTTACCGGATTAAAATCAAGTACGTAAAAGTGTTCTAAATGATACAGTATGAAGTAAACTGGTTTTTTGTCATAAAAAAATGTCAAAATACACGTATATGACAAAACAATAATTGCTATTAGTGATTTAATAATCGTAATAACTTCTTTAGAGTTCATTTTGAATTCTTTTCTCATAATGTGTCACAAACTGAATTAGGACAAAAACTTAAGAGGTGAGAGGGGGGCATTATTTGTATTTTTTAACATATTGTTGTCTGCTCTTTCTCTATCCCGCCATTTATTGCGTAAGTCTTACTTTCTCTCTGACATAACTAAATTAATATTTTTTCCAAGTGACAACCACTATTTTTTATTGCATTTTTGGATAGCTGCTGTTTTTCTGCTAGCACTAATGATTGGTTGCACATGAATGGTTCGAAATATACCTGACCTATAAATTTTGTGCTGCTGGTCACCATATTTGTAAATTGAATTTTCAAGAAAAACCTGAAATTTGTTTTTTTTTTCACAATATATCTGGCTATGACACTCATGTTGTTATATTTTGAGGCTCGGTTATACTGGGTGTCCCAGCCAGTATAACCGAGTGACCAATTTTAAATGCTTATAATTTTTAAACTATATGTGATAGCCACATGCCGTGTACGCCATTCATTTTCTCTAGGCCTAAAGTTTTTTTTCTAGTTGGCAACAAATTTTGTAGACACTTATACAGTGGGAGCAAAAAAATTCCTTTTCTTCGACATCAAAATTCTCAACTATTTTTAATGAAACGCCCTGTATATTGTGACACCATAGTTAAGAGTCATGATCAATGTATACAAGTACCAATTAACTTCGGACTTGAAACTTGAAGTTCTAGCGGTAAAAAATTAAAATAGAAATCGGGTTAATTTTAATAACTAAGAAATTAGAGCTTAATTTTCTTTGTTTAATTAACAATTAAAATTAACAAAAGGAATATAAAACTAAAAAGAATGTTGTAGACAGGGTGCTATAGCGCCCTCTCCACTAGGTTGGATGATCTTAAGAGATATTCGTAACGTAATTGAAGCGATTCCGCTGGATATGTTACAAAATTCTTTTAACCATTTACTGGTAAAACTTCATGAATGCGTGGATCAGAACGACCAACATATGCAGCAGTTTTTTTAATCTTTATTCTTTCTTTATTAATTTATCAATATCTGCCCATTCGTTTTGTAAATATGCTAATAAAGTTGCGTAATTAAAAATTCGCCGATATCTATTTTAATTTTTTTCAGCTGAAACTTCAAGTTTCAAGTCTGATGTTTATTGGTACTTAGATATCTTGATCATGACTCTTAATTGTGGCGTCACAATATACAGGGTGTTCCATTAAAAATAGTTGAGACTTTTTATTTTGAAAAAAAGGAATTTTTTTGAACCCACTGTATAGTGTCTACAAAATTTGATGCCAACTATAAGAAAACTTTAGACCTAGAGAAAAGGAATGCGTAAACCACAAGTAGCTCTCACATATGGTTGAAAAGTTATAAGCATTTAAAATGGGTCACTCTCGGCTGTATTTTGGGGCTCACTAACCTAAACTTGATATATTCCATCCATGACGTGTTCGCCAGGGGTCAAGCCTTATTTTTTACGATTTTTTCAGTAAAGTGATGTTTTGACATGAGAAAGTCGCAACGCGGCTTCGTTAAAAACTACTTGGAAAATAGGAGTGTTGGGAAAAAAATCATTAGGAATATCAGACTTCTTTGCTTTTAATCGATGGGAAAATAAAAACTAGCCTTTCAAAAAACTGTAGCGTGTCGTTTTTTTCTTTTTTAATTCGTAAAGCCATGTCCACAGCCCGTCACTGGCAGAACTCAAAACAGCATGTTAATTGCAAAAAATGTACCGATAGAAATTATATAATTTTGTTTTAATATTTTAAGCCATCTCCTTCTCTCAACACTTCTTTTCAATTTTTTCAGGAAACTTTTCTTCAATAGCTATTCAAGATTCCGCGCTTGTACTGGGGAATTTTAGTCCTCAACCCCCACTGCTTTTTCCTTGAATTTCCCGTCAAGAAGGAAGGTTCTTTAAAAGTTTTTCAGAACTTTTTTCTGTGTGGAGCTTTATAGTATTTATGTTGTTTATATAGTATGTTTTTGTCATTTCTGAAAACATCTACCCTTTTTGTTCGGAAAACTTCTTTTCAATAGTTTTTCAACATTCCCTTCTGTGGGAAAATGTCAAAAATATACAGAGCGGTGATATTTATATAAAACATTATTTGGAGCAATGAACTAAAGCCATTCGAAATTCATTTATTCAACTAGAAATTTTCTAGTTATTTAGCTTTGTTTTTGTTTGTTGGTTTAAAAAATTTGGTTTTTCAAATTCTATTTCTTCTGAGAATATCTCTATCCCTAGGGCTTCCCCCCCCCCCCAAGTTCTTTTCAAAGCTTCTGGTCTATAGGGGGGTGACTGCAGGACCCTTTTCAACGCACACTTTTTTTAGTATAAAACTTATAGTCTTCTAGATTTTTTTAGTTACCTCCCTGCACTGATTTATTCTCAGAAATTCTGTAGGGGAAGTTTTGGTTTTCATTCAATATTCGGAAAGTTTTTAAAAATTGATTATTTCTGCATGTTATCATTCTGAAAATTCTTTGTGGAGATTTTGTTGGAGACTTTCTTCTAGGTATTCAAACGTCATTACTTCTACTTTTCTCATTCAATGTCATTTTTTATTTTTCCTCAGAAAACTAACACGCGTGGCAGGACTCTTCCCATCTCTCAAAGGAATTTTTGGTGTCCTACCTCGATACTTTATCGAAAATAAAAATTGTTCAGGAATTAAACTCTTGTGTGTAGCCATTTTGGTCTTTTAGGGTTCCTTTCTCTATGCGAAAACGCTTTTACCTTTATCTTCTTCAGAAAATTTTCCCTCAAGACCTTCTTCAATATTACCTTCTCCCGCAAGAAAATTTTAGGTCACCTACTGTTTTCTTTCTTCAAAAGTTCCTAATCAGCGATGAAGGTGTTTAAAAATGGCTTCAGGAGTCACTTTCTTGTAGGGAGCTTGTTGGTCTTCTAGGTTTCTTTCTTTTTTCTGAAAACCGCTTTACCTCTAATGCATTTTATTCTGAACAGTTCTCTTCATAAGAGCGATTTCTCGCTTTCGCCTAGGAATTTTTGGTCTTCTAGTCTCCACTATGGTGTCTTAAATCAAAAAATTAAGAATTTTAAGACTCACTTTGTTTTGTGTGGAGCACTTTGGTCTCTCTATTTTTCTGAAAAATTCTATATTTCTACTGCTTTTTCTTCAAAACACTCTTCAATATTCCTACATTCTGCGGAGTAGCTTTTGATTTTCTACCCCTTTCCCCCCCCTAGATTGCACTTCAAATTTCGGAACACAGATGAAGATAGAAAAACTTTTCAGAATCCACACTTTGGGACTTTTTTGTTCGTATTATGGGAACGTCTTGAAGAAATATTTCTTAAAAAAAATGTAAAATTTCTCCATTATGAGAGAAAATTTTCTGTTTTCTAATCTCCACTATTTTCTCTTTTCGAAATTTATTACTTCATCGAGAATTTTTTGTTTTCTAGCTTTCTTTATTTGGTTTGAACATTCTGGTTTTCCAGATTCCGTTTGTTCTGAAAATATCTCTATCCACTTTGGTCACTCTATTTTTCTGAACATTTCTATATTTCTGCTTTTTCTTCAAAACACTCTTCAATATTCCTACATTCTGCGGTGTAGCTTTTGATTTTCTACCCCATTCCCCCCCTAGATTGCACTTCAAATTTCGGAACACAGATGAAGATACAAAAACTTTTCAGAATCCACACTTTGGGATTTTTTTGTTCGTATTATGGGAACGTCTTGAAGAAATATTTCTTAAAAAAAATGTAAAATTTCTCCATTATGAGAGAAAATTTTCTGTTTTCTAATCCCCACTATTTTCTCTTTTCGAAATTTATTACTTCATCGTGGATTTTTTTTGTTTTCTAGCTTTCTTTATTTGGATTGAACATTCTGGTTTTCCAGATTCCGTTTGTTCTGAAAATATCTCTATCCCTAGTTCTTGTCAAAATTTCTGGTCTAGAGAAAAGGACACTGCAGGACCCTTTTCAATGCACACATTTTTAGTGTAAAATTTCTTAATTTACTAGAACTTTTTGTGAAAACCTACTTATTTGTACTCGTTTTTTTTTCCAAAAAAAAAATATAGTAAACAATTTTAAATATTCCACTCTTCTGTGAGGTAAGTTTTGGTCTTCAATTCAATTTTTAGAAAGTTTTTAAAGAATGCTTTATTTCTGTGTGGAATTTTTGGTCTTTTAGGTATTATTCAACGCCATTTCTTACTTTTCTTCAGAAAGCTTTAGGATGCTTTTCAAGATTCTTTTCTTCTGCGAAGTATATTTTGGCCTCTTAGCCTGATTGATACCTGTCTTTAAATATTTTAGATCGTAGATAAAAATTGTTCAAAAGTCTTTTAGGAATTAAACTGTTCTGTTGAGTCATTTTGGTCTTTTAGGTTTTCTTTCTTTATGTGAAATGGTCTTCATCATTACCTATTTCAGAAAATTTTCCTACACGATATACGCTCTTCAATATTACCCTCTCTTGCGAGGGTATTTTAGGTCACCTACTGTTTTCTTTCTTCAAAAGTTCCTAATCAGCGGTGAAGGTGTTTAAAAAGGGTTTCAGTAGTCAGTTTCTTGTATGCGGTTTCTTGATCTTCCAGGTTTCCTGAAACCTCTTTTTCTCTATTGCATTTTATTCTAAACAGTACTCTTCATAAAAGTGCTTTCTCTCTATCGCCTAGGAATTTTTGCTCTTCTAGTCTCTACTGTTTTCTATTAAAAAATGTCTGAAACAAAAAATGAAGAAATTTAAGATTCACTCTGTTCTGTGTGGAGCACTTTGGTCACTCTTTTTCTGAAAACTTTCTGATGCTTTTTCTTCAAGACGCTCTTCAATATTCCTCTGTTCTGCGCAGTAGCTTTTGGTTTTCTACCCCCCTCCCCCTCCTAGATTGCACTTCAAATTTCGGAACAGAGATGAAGATCCAAAAACTTTTCAGAATCCGCACTTTTTTTTGTATTTTTCGAAATATAATATAAATAATAACTTTTTCTGTTTTCTAATCCCCACTCTTTTCGAAATTTATTTCTTCGTCGAGGATTTTTTGTTTGTTTTCTAGCTTTCTTTATTTGGTATGAACATTTTGGTTTTCTCCAGATTCTATTTGTTCTGAAAATCTGTATCCTTAGTTCTTTTCAAAACTTTTGGTCTAAAAAAAGGACACTGCAGAATCCTTTTCAATACACACTTTTTAGTGTAAAACTTCTTAATTTTCTAGAACTTTCTCTGAAAACCTAGTTACCTATACTCTTTTTTCAAAAATAAATTATTATGAACACCTATAAATATTTCACTCTTCTGTGAGGTAAGTTTTGGTCTTAAATTCAATTTTTAGAAAGTTTTTAAAGAATGCCTTATTACTCCGTGGAATTTTTGGTCTTCTAAGTATTACTCAACGTCATTTTACGTCATCTTACTTTTCTTCAGAAAGCTTTAGGACGCTTTCCAAGATTCAAATGCTCTTCTTCAAACTCCAACGACCACTGCTATTGTACAGGAAGATATAGGGGTGCTGCCTATGTAATCAAAAAACTAAAACATTATTAGACCATAATTTAAATAGCAGTAATGTGAGACGTGTTTAAATTGCAACCATTGATAAAAAGGTTTTTACAAAACTATTTATTAAACGATAATGTTTTCAAGGACAAGAATCTCATAATTTTTTGTTAAAAACGTTTCTAATAATCAATCATTTTTATTCACCCGCTCGGAGCGGTGTTTTTTTAGAAAGATTTTTATTTTTTTTATTTACTCTATATTGTTTCGGCGCCATTTTTTCCCTCGTGGTTGCGCATGTTTCCTCTTCAGCTTTAAACTTATTAGTTAGCACCTGTACTTGAAAAGGCAATAACTAGTTAAAACGAACAGTTTTCATCAAGAGACCATTGCCATTTTGCAGGGCGATATAGAGGTGTCGCCCATGTTCAGGAAGCTTTTTGGGGGAGGTTTATCTTTGAACAGAATTTTTGAAGGAAAATCTACTGGGTTTAGCAGACCAAAACTTACTACGCAAAGGGGAGGAAAATTAAACAGTAATTTGACGAAAAATCAGAAGTATAGACGTTTAAAAAAAAAGAAAGAAACTTTAAAAAGCAAAAAACTTGACATAAATGATTGTAACTTTTGAAAAATATTTGTACAACTTTTATCTTGATTCAACTTTTTTAAAGAAAAAATTACAATGTATTTTGAAAATTTTATTTTTATCATAATTATTACCCTCTCTTACGATTGAATTTTAGGTCTTCTACTGTTTTCTTTCTTGAAAGATTCCAAATAAGCGATGAAGGTGTCAAAAAGAAATTGTCAGGAGTCACTCTCTTGTATGAAGAAGATTCTTGGTTTTCTAGGTTTCTTTCCTTTTTTGGAAACTTTTTTATCTCTACTCCATTTTCTTGTGAAAGGTTCTCTCCGAAAAAGATATATCTTTCCATTGTGTTAGAATTTTTGTTCTAATGTCTTTTTAGATAGAAGATTTTTAAGATTCACTCTATTCTTTGTGGAGCATTTTGGTCACTGTACTTATCTTTATAAAATTCGGATCTTAAATAAATATTGTACAAATTTCTTTTTTCAAAACGTCTATACTTTTACTGCTTGTTCGTCAAAACGCTCTTCAATGTTCCTACCTTCTTCGGATTAATTAGGATTTTGAAAACTTCTTCTACCAATTTTTTTTATGCTGGAAACGTATCTTACTACTCTTTCTTAAAAAACTTTTATCTGGAAAAATCCTCAATATTGCGCCCTTCTGAGAAAAGTTTTATTTTGGTCTTCTATTCCCCACTATTTTGTCTGTCCAAAAATTTGAGAGCGATCAAAGATAAATTTTAATTTTTTAGAATCTAGATTTTCTTTTTTTTCTGAAAACTACTATATTTCTAGTGCATATTTCTCAAGATGCTCATCAATATTTCTCTCTTCTGAGGAGTAGCTTTTAGTTTTCCACCCGCACTACATTTCACTTCATTTAGAGATAAAACTTGTACAGAGATTTTTCAGACTGCTTTGGGACTTTTATGTTTTTATTCGTGTTCTGGGAACGTTTTGAAGAAAATGTACTTAAACAAAAACGTCAAATTCCTCTATCATGGGAGGGAATTTTCTGTTTTTTAATCCCAACCCCTTCTCTTGAAAAAAATTGAAAAATAGCTTCAAATGCCTCTGTAAATGATTCTGCAGGCAACCTATTTAAGGGCCACTTCTACAGGTGGTCTTGTAATACATTTGTAACAACAGTAAAAATAGGTACTTTAAAAATGCGCTTTTAGTGATTAGCTAAAGGATTTTACAGAGTGTCCCATAACCAGAGGGACAAAAAGCGATGGTGACATTACATGTAAAAGTGAGATGTTTTTTACATCTACTTGCCTCTCTCCAATATTGGTAATTAAGAAAATGCAGGGTGTGCAAGAATGTTTTTCAAATTTAGATATTATTAGAAAATAATTTACAGATTGATGATGGTATTTGAGATTCAGGGTTCTAAAGTACCTACCGGTAATGTTAAAGGTGACAGGGAACCGAAGCAACAAACCAAATAGCTTCCTTCTTTTCAAACAAGAACCTTCTCCTAGTTCTTCTCCAGGTAAACTTAGAGTTTCTGCTAGGCTCTAAGTGACGAAGTCAGTTCAGGTTAGTCCAGGTTTCCAAAAGTTGAGCTAACCCTATAAACGAAGGCCTGACCTCATTTTGTGCCTTTGAAAAGAATTAAGATTTAGCGCCTCAAGAAGAACCTATATCTCCCAAAAAACATAAATCACTAAAGAGTTAAAATAGAGAGTAATGCACTTTATAGAATCACCTATCTTCAGATTAGAGAAAAAGGAAGAAAGATTACTTAAATATTGATAAACGATTGAGTGGAGAACAACCAAATCAGATACTGGCAAGTCCAGGATTGAGGACAATTATCCTTCAATAAATTGTTTTTCCAGTTCCCTCAGCTTCGATCAAAAACAACATCCAATTACCGACGATAATCACTCACCATATTCTCAAGTTTTTTTCCCCCAGGAACGGACCCCTCAAAAGAAAATTAATTCGGCATGTTGATCCCATATTAGCCGGTTATAACGTGTCTCTAATAGAAACCGCCGGGGGAGAGCAGACGCTAAGAATGCCTCCCCCGTTTTTGCGACGGAGCCTCCGGCTCCCACTTTTTGCGCCCAAGTGATAATTCTGTTTCCTCAGGGCCCAAAACTGTAAATTTGTCCCCGTGTTTTTGCCCTAATTGTGGCTTAATACGGTATGTCTGCAGGCTTTTTGCCGATTACAAAGATGAAGCCGTGGTGATCCTTGATTATGTTTTCCCCGGCTCTAATTGGAACTTTATACCTCCGTTTTTTTTTGTCTTTGTGACGCCTAAATTTGTTGCAGGGTTGTCCCTGGGCTGCGGCCTTATAACGTTCGTTTCCGCCTTGTCAGAGACCCTAGCAGAGATCTACGAGTACCACAAGGACGGCCTCAACGGCCCCGACTACACTTTTAGGTACGGTTGGTGCTTCTTCACGGCGGGGGTGGCCCTCATGCTCACCTACATCGGCTCCGCTTTCTCTTTTGTCGGTTACCTCAACAGATACACCAGCATGGACGACATGGTAAGACAAAGTTTAAATTAACTTCAAAACTCCCTGCACTCAACGTTATTTCAATACCTGCAGGGAGCCCTATTTATTTGAACTCCCTAATGATGTTGGCACTCAAAGGGAGATGATTGCCAATAAAATCTTTGAGAAATTTTAAATGACTTCTCGGGGAAGGATTAAAGCCTTTCACCGTTACAAGTTGAGGAAAGTTTCTTTGGAAACTCGGTTGTTAACAAGGCAGGGAAGTTTGTTTTTATGGAAATAACTGTTATTTAACAGTAGACGTACCGGTGTAATAACGGGCCGCAGTATTCGCGTCGCCATAGATTTCTATTATCGGGTAACGTAGGAGCCGTGCTCTCTAATTGCAAAGCCCCATTTAATCTAACTTATATATGTTGTTTATCCCGATGTTATCTTTCATTGGTAAAATAAATTTCGGGCACTGCTTTAGCAGCCGACACCAGTGGTGGGGAACGGATTAAGTCGCTCAGTTCAATTAAATATAATTCCTGGAAGCAGGAGACGCAAAATATTCATTAATTGAGTTACAACAAAAAATCGTACATCGTGTTTCAAAAACTCAATCTGTGCTACTAAAAAGCTAATAAAATACCTATAGAATTACCTAAAAGTAAATCAATCCGGCAACGTTGAATCGTTTGCGAGTGGCAATTTGAAATCCCAGCCCTCTAGTGACAAATTTTTCAAGTTATTACAAACCAGTCGGAGTGCGAGTTGGAATTGCAATTTAGGACCAGTCCTCGTAAAACTAAGCGAAGCTTAAGCCTCAGGGGATTAACCGTGAGACGTAAAAGTGGTGTTAAAGATAAACATGGGACACCAATTGATAGGACAATTTCTGGAGGCAGAGGATGCAAAAAACTCATTAATTGAATGACAAAAAAATAGTACATTCCGTTTCAAAAACTCAATCTATGTCACTATCTAAAGTGTTATATAGTATTATGACCGGCCGTAAAAGCTTTCACAGTCTGATCAATCTATGTCATTAAGAAAGTAATAAAATACCTATAGAATTACTGAAAAATGAATCAATCCGGCAACGTTGAATCGGGTGCCAGTGGCAATTTGTAATCCCAGCCCTGTAGTGACAAATTTTTCAACTTATAACAAACTAGTCACAGTGCGAGTTGAAAATGCAATTTAAGACCAGTCCACGTAAAATTAAGCTGAATTTAAGCCTCAGGTCCAGATTAATCGTGAGACGTAAAAGTTCAAGACAATTTCAGAAAGCAGAGGGTGCAATAAAATCATTAACTAAATTGCAATAAAAAATCGAACACTGTTTCCAAAACTCAATCTATGTCAATACAAAATTAATAAAATACCTATAGAATTACTGAAAATGAATCAACCCGGTAACGTTAAATCGGGTGCGAGTGGCAATTTGAAATCCCAGCCCTCTAGTGAGAAATTTTTCAAGTTATTACAGACCAGTCAGAGTGCAAGTTGAAATTGCAATTTAAGGCCAGTCCACGTAAAATTAAGCGAAGTTTATGCCTAACGGAATTAACCGTGAGACGTAAAAGTGGTTCTTAGGGGTAAACATCGGACATAAATTGATAGGACATTTTCTGGTGGCAGAGGGTGCAAAAATACATATTAATTGAATTACAAAAAAATTTGTACATCGCGTTTCAAAAACTCAATCTATGTTATTAAAAAAGTAATAAAATACCTATAGAATTACTGAAAAATGAATCAATCTGGCAACGTTGAATCGGGTGCGAGTGGCAATTTGAAATTCCAGCCCTGTAGTGACAAATTTTTCAACTTATTACAAACCAGTCAGAGTGCGAGTTGAAAATGCAATTTAAGAGCAGTCCACGTAAAATTAAGCTGAGTTTAAGCCTCAGGTCCAGATTAATCGTGAGACGTAAAAGTTCAAGACAATTTCAGAAGGCAGAAGAAAAAACTCATTAATTGAATTACAATAAAAAATCGAACACCGTTTCCAAAACTCAATCTATGTCAATACAAAGTTAATAAAATACCTATAGAATTACTGAAAATGAATAAATCGGGCAACGTTGAATCGGGTGCGAGTGGCAATTTGAAATACCAGACCTCTAGTGACAAATTTTTCAACTTATTACAAACCAGTCAGAGTGCGAGTTGAAATTGCAATTTAGGACCAGTCCACGTAACATTAAGCGAAGTTTAAGCCTCAGGTCGGGATTAATCGTGAGACGTAAAAGTGGTTCTTAGAGGTAAACATCGGACATAAATTGATAGGACAATTTCTGGAGGCAGAGGGTGCAAAATACTCATTAATTGAATTACAATAAAAAATCGAACACCGTTTCCAAAACTGAATCTATGTCAATACAAAATTAATGAAGTATCTATAGAATTACTGAAAATGAATCAATCCGGCAACGTTGAATCGGGTGCGAGTGGCAATTTGAAATCCCAGCCCTCTAGTGAAAAATTTTTCAAGCTATTACAAACCAGTCAGAGTGCGAGTTGAAATTGCAATTTAGGGCCAGTCCACGTAAAATTAAGCGAAGTTTAAGCCCCACGGGATTAACCATGAGACGTAAAAGTGGTTCTTAGGGGTAAACATCGGACATGAAGTGATAGGACAATCTCTGGTTACAGAGGGTGCAAAAAAACTATATTAATTGAATTACAAAAAAAATCGTACATCGCGTTTCAAAAACTCAATCTATGTCAGTAAAAAACTAATAAAATACCTACACAATTACTGAAAAATGAATCAGTCCGGCAACGCTGAATCGGGTGCCAGTGGCAATTTAAAATGTCAGCCCTCTAGTGACAAATTTTTCATGTTATTACAAACCAGTCAGAGTGCGAGTCGAAATTGCAATTTAGGACCAATCCCCCATACAATTAAGCCTCAGGTCGGAATGAACCGTGAGACGTAAAAGTGGTTCTTAGAGGTAAACATCGGATATCAATTGATAGGACAATTTCTGGAGGCAGAGGGCACAAAAAACTCATTAATGGAATTACAAAAAAAATCGTACATCGCGTTTCAAAAACTCAATCTGTATCACTAAAAAGCTAATAAAATACCTATAGAATGACTGAAAAATAAGTCAATCTGGCAACGTTGAATCGGGTGTGAGTGGCAATTTGAAATCCCAGCCCTCTAGTGACAAATTTTTCAACTTATTACAAACCAGTCAGAAAGCGAATTGAAATTGCAATTTAGAGCCAGTCCAGGTAAAATTAAGTGAATTTAAGTCTCAGGTCGGGATTAACCGTGAGACGTAAAAGTGGTTCTTTGGGGTAAACATCGGACATAAATTGATAAGACAATTTCTGGAGGCAGAGGGTGCAAAAAACTCATTAATTGAATTACAAAAAAAAATCGTATATCGCGTTTCAAAAACTCAATCTGTGCCACTAAAAAAGTAATAAAATACCTATAGATCACTGAAAAATTAATTAATCCGGCAACGTTGAGTCGGGTGCGAGTGGCAATTTGAAATCCCAGCCCTCTAGTGACAAATTTTTCAACTTATTACAAACCAGTCAGAGTGCGAGTTGAAATTGCAATTTAGGACCAGTCCGCGTAACATTAAGCGAAGTTTGAGCCTCAGGTCGGGATTATCTGTGAGACGTAAAAGTGGTTCTTAGAGGTAAACATCGGACATCAATTGATATGACAGTTTCTGGAGACAGAGGGTGCAAAAACTCATTAATTGAATTACAACAAAAATCGCGTTTCAAAAACTCAATCTGAGTCACTAAAAAACTAATAAAATACCTATAGAATGACTGAAAAATAAATCAATCCGGCAACGTTGAATCGGGTGCGAGTGGCAATTTGAAATCCCAGCCCTCTAGTGACAAATTTTTCAACTTATTACAAACCAGTCAGAGTGCGAGTTTAAATTGCAATTTAGGACCAGTCCACGTAACATTAAGCTGAGTTTAAGCCTCAGGTCCAGATTAATCGTGAGACGTAAAAGTGGTTCTTAGAGGTAAACATCGGACATAAATTGATAGGACAATTTCTGGAGACAGAGGGTGCAAAAAACTCATTAATTGAATTACAACAAAATAGTACATCGCGTTTCAAAAACTCAATCTATGTCATTAAAAAAGTAATAAAATACATAGAATTACTGAAAAATGAATCAATCTGGCAACGTTGAATCGGGTGCGAGTGGCAATTTGAAATCCCAGCCCTGTAGTGACAAATTTTTCAACTTATTACAAACCAGTCAGAGTGCGAATTGAAAATGCAATTTAAGACCAGTCCCCGTAAAATTAAGCTGAGTTTAAGCCTCAGGTCTAGATTAATCGTGACGCGTAAAAGATCAAGACAATTTCAGAAGGCAGATGGTGCAAAATATTCATTAATTGAATTACAATAAAAAATCGAACACCGTTTCCAAAACTGAATCTATGTCACTACACAATTAATGAAATACCTATAGAATTACTGAAAATGAATCAATCCGGCAACGTTGAATCGGGTGCGAGTGGCAATTTGAAATCCCAGCCCTCTAGTGAAAAATTTTTCAAGTTATTACAAACCAGTCAGAGTGCGAGTTGAAATTGCAATTTAGGGCCAGTCCACGTAAAATTAAGCGAAGTTTAAGCCCCACGGAATTAACCATGAGACGTAAAAGTGGTTCTTAGGGGTAAACATCGGACATGAATTGATAGGACAATTTCTGGTGGCAGAGGGTGCAAAAAAACCATATTAATTGAATTACAAAAAAAATCGTACATCGCGTTTCAAAAACTCAATCTATGTCACTAAAAAACTAACAAAATACCTACATCATTACTGAAAAATGAATCAGTCCGGCAACGCTGAATCGGGTGCCAGTGGCAATTTGAAATCTCAGCCCTCTAGTGACAAATTTTTCATGTTATTACAAACCAGTCAGAGTGCGAGTCGAAATTGCAATTTAGGACCAATCCCCATAAAATTAAGCCTCAGGTCGGGATGAACCGTGAGACGTAAAAGTGGTTCTTAGAGGTAAACATCGGATATCAATTGATAGGACAATTTCTGGAGGCAGAGGGCACAAAAAACTCATTAATGGAATTACAAAAAAAAATCGTACATCGCGTTTCAAAAACTCAATCTGTGTCACTAAAAAACTAATAAAATATCTATAGAATGACTGAAAAATGAATCAATCCGGCAACGTTGATTCGGGTGCGAGTGGCAATTTGAAATCCCAGCCCTCTAGTGACAAATTTTTCAACTTATTACAAACCAGTCAGAAAGCGAATTGAAATTGCAATTTAGAGCCAGTCCACGTAAAATTAAGCGAATTTAAGCCTCAGGTCGGGATTAACCGTGAGACGTAAAAGTGGTTCTTAGGGGTAAACATGGGACATAAATTGATAGGACAATTTCTGAAGGCAGAGAGTGCAAAAAACTCATTAATTGAATTACAAAAAGAAATCGTATATCGCGTTTTAAAAACGCAATCTATGCCACTAAAAAAGTAATAAAATACCTATAGAATTACTGAAAAATTAATCAATCCGGCAACGTTGAATCGGGTGCGAGTGGCAATTTGAAGTCCCAGCCCTCTAGTGACAAATTTTTCAACTTATTACAAACCAGTCAGAGTGCGAGTTGAAATTGCAATTTAGGGCCAGTCCACGTAAAATTAAGCGAAGTTTGAGCATCAGGTCGGGATTAACCGTGAGACGTAAAAGTGGTTCTTAGGGGTAAAGATGGGACAAATTGATAGGACAATTTCTGGAGCCAAAGGGTGCAAAAAAGTTCATTAGTTGAATTACAAAAACAAATCGTACATCGCGTTTCAAAAACTCAATCTGTGTCACTAATAAACTAATAAAATACCTATAGAATAGCTGAAAAATGAATCAATCCGGCAACGTTGAATCGGGTGCGAGTGGCAATTTGAAATCCCAGCCCTCTAGTGACAATGTTTTCAAGTTATTACAAACCAGTCAGAGTGCGAGTTGAAATTGCAATTTAGAGCCAGTCCACGTAAAATTAAGCGAATTTTAAGCCTCAGGTCGGGATTAACCGTGAGACGTAAAAGTGGTTCTTAGGGGTAAACATCGGACATAAATTGATAGGACAATTTCTGGAGGCAGAGGGTGCAAAAAACTCATTAATTGAATTACAAAAAAAAATCGTATATCGCGTTTCAAAAACTCAATCTGTGCCACTAAAAAAGTAATAAAATACCAATAGAATTACTGAAAAATTAATCAATCCGGCAACGTTGAATCGGGTGCGAGTGGCAGTTTAAAATCCCAGCCCTCTAGTGACAAATTTTTCAACTTATTACAAACCAGTCAGAGCGCGAGTTGAAATTGCAATTTAGGGCCAGTCCACGTAAAATTAAGCGAAGTCTAAGCCTCAAGTCGAGATTAAGACCTAAAAGTGGTTCTTAGAGGTAAACATGGGACATATTATCAACTTTTGTTTTCTCATTAAAAAATGAAGGATAGGAACCGTAAAAGAAAGACAGCGATTCAGCAGAAGTTATTATGAGCTTCAGTCTAAGAGTTCCCCAGCAAGACTGTAACCATTGTCTGTTAAATAATAGTTTACACTGTAGTTTCATGAGAGAATTCAAATCGATTGCAGTTCAATTCGCCTATCAATATCAACAATTTATTGGGGTTTCGTTCTTTTGAGGTAATTTTTATTCAAGATTTGGCTTGTCGAATGAAAACTTGCTGTGTAAATTGATTTCCAATGAGACAATTTTTAACTAAACCTGTGTTTCTCTACGAATGATTAATAGTGACTTTTCAATTTTTTCATATAGGTATTGACCTGCTTCTCCAACGAGTCAAAAATCAATTTTTATTGAAAGAATTATGGTCGAAGAAAAGACTCTTTTATCAAATTTCTTAAAGCTTTTAAACGATTTTGGCCTAAAATCTATCTAACTGTCTCTCTCATTTGGTTCTTATTCCAGATTTTATTACTTTCGAAAAAGTAATAAAATCTGGAAACACAGTTCTTCAACAAGAAATTCCACCTATTTAGATATTTTTTTCTCACCCAAATAGCCAACAAAAAACCATATTTGCTGTTGTTTAGAGTTCTTTGCATTCCTTTTCTACTGTAACTATTTCCGTCTACCTTCCCTGGTCGCTTTGTTTCTTTCTTCAACTTATTCTTTCTTATTGTTTTTTTATTGTTCAAAATTTAGTATTCTTTGTCATTCAACTTTTTGTACTTCAATTTTTGTTCATAAATCTACTTTTTTTAGGTGTCGAAAGTATTGCGGGTATAGGACTTGAAAAATGCACTTCACACTTTTGAAATTACCAACGTTTCGATCCTTTATTGGATCTTCATCAGGGCTTTTTCAGTGAATGAAGATAGTCGAGCTGTAAACTACGCTAAAGGTACTTGAATGACACATGTTCTTAAACCAGCCATAGACTTTACGGGTGTTTTAATGGATAAGAACTTTACACCTTACAACTCGACTATCTTCACTCACTGAAAAAGCCCTGATGAAGATCCAATAAAGGATTGAAACGTTGGTAATTTCAAAAGTGTGAAGTGCATTTTTCAAGTCCCACACCCGCAATACTTTCCACACCTATATCCATAAGGACGCGAAGTATCATGATGTTTAGTTTTTTTTTGGATTTTTATTCTTCTTTTGGTAATTTTTAGCGAAAACAAATCTTCGCGAACAAATGAACAATTGTAATGTATACTTATTTCTAATGAGACAATCTTGGCCTAAGACGATTTTGAGATATTTTAGTCGTTTTTCATTAAAAACTTTTTTTTTTCATAATTTTCTATTTTTATGATTTGTTACGTTTTTGAATTTTTTTGTTTTTTTTATATCCATATTTTTATAGATCTGAATTAAACAATTTATTTGGGCTTCATCCTTTTGAGGTAATTTTTATTCAAGATTGGACTTTTCGAATGAAAACTTTTCGAATTAAAAAGTAAATTGATTTCCATTGAGACAATTTTGGACTGGAACTATCTTTCTCTTCATGTGATTTTTTCAGTTTTTTTCATATAGGTATTGGCCTGAAACAGAACTTCTCCAACGAGTCAAAAATCAATTTTTATTGAAAGAATTATGGTCGAAGAAAAGACTCTTTTATCAAATTTCTGAAAGCTTTTAAACGATTTTGGCCTAAAATTTATCTAATTGTCTTAATTTTGTGGACATTTTTTTTCTATAAGTTCTATTTCCGATTTTATTACTTTCGATACTTCTCGTAGTTTTTTTGTTCAATTATCTTATTTCTTACTTTTTTTTTATTGTTCATATTTTATTATTCATATTATTAAATTTTTATACAATGTTGTTTCGAATTAGAACTTCCTCAACCAACCAAAAATCGATTTTCTTGAGAAAATTCTGGTCTGTAAAGGAAACACTTTCGGCAAAGTTTTAAAAATGTTTAGATAATTTTGTCCCATAATTGAAAATATTTAAAATCTGTGCCTCTTACCTACCTTTTCTGGACATATTTTGTTCTATAATTTTATATTTTTTCCTGGTTTCTTAACTTGGTGCTTTTGTAGTTTTCAATTTATTTCTTCCTTCCGTAGGGTTCCTTTATTCTACTTATTTTTCTACATACTACATCTATTTTTCTTTCCTTTGTCATGTTTCGTAGAATGTTTTGTTTTTTCGTTTTTTATCGATCTAAATTAGACTTTTCGTTGTGGTTTCCTTCTTTCAAGGATTTTCTTACCTAAAATAATTAAAAAAAAATTAACGAAATACAATATTATTTATGGATGCTTGATTTTGTAATTCACCTGATTTTTCAAGTTTTTTTTTTATACAGTTTTGCTCCGAAATAGAAATTATACAATGAGGCAAAAATCGGTGTTTTTTGGGAGAATTATGGTCAAATAGGTAATTTTTCGAAAGATTTTAGACGAATTTGATCTACAATTAGAAACATTTTAAATTTGTGCCTCTAACTATGCGTTACTTTTGAACATATTTTTTCCTAAATTTTGCACTACAGTATATTGCACTCACAAGTAGTTTTTTTGTCCTACAGCAGGAATAACGTTTTTCCTTTTTTTGTAAAATATATATTTGTTCAGGAATTGTGGTAATTCTTTTGTTAAAGTGTTTTATCCATCTCTTCAAGAAACTGTTAACAGCCCAATTTAATTTATGTACATCAGCAGATGTAGGTTTTCACTAAGTTTAGCATTTAAATGTTTATATTAACAATAAACTACTATCATGTTTGTAGTATGAAATTGTATAGCATCTAGGACTTCAAATAAGTTTTGTATCAAATGTCACTTTGACAGCAATTGATGATGGTAGTAGTGGTTACTCCACAGAAAAAGTTCTCAAGTTGTTTGTTAAAGGTCACTAGTGAAAGATCTGAAAGTGTCATCTTTCCATCTCTGTCAGATTTATAGTCAATTTAATCATTTTTTCGAACTAACCTGAACTAAAATGAACTCTATGGTAGTGGAAATAAAAAAGAATTTCAACTAAAAGCACACAATAGGTATATTATAGATGAGAATTCCTTGGGTTACAGTATGCCCTTTTCTTTTATCCTTCTTTAGCGTTCTGGTCCCTTTCGACCAGAGCTATCCTAAAATACTCGAAAAATGAATCGAATATTCCTACAACGAATAACGCCCACCAGGGGACTCGAGTGTGATTGTAAAACCATTAAAGGACTCCACGAGGTTCCCGGTAATAAAAAGGGGTCGAGGATTTGTAAAACAGGAGCGTAATAAACTCCTTTATAAAGGAGCCCCCCAATATTAGCGTCTGGACACCTTTTTCTCAAAGCAGTAAAGCGTTAAAAATGGCGACAAGATAAGGGCGATGCTACGACTTTCAGGGGAACAATCGTGCTGGAAGAACCCTCATAGAAAACCCTTCAAGATATATGTGCTCGACGATTAGATTAGAAGATGGAGGAAATTTTCGGAGCGAGATTTTTCACCCCCGAACAATATGAAGGATTAACCTGTCGGGTTTATTACATTGTCGCTCGATCTTTTTGTGAATCGGCGTGATTGATTGCGTT
Organism: Taphrorychus bicolor; assembly: GCA_951812265.1. Classification (NCBI taxonomy): domain Eukaryota; kingdom Metazoa; phylum Arthropoda; class Insecta; order Coleoptera; family Curculionidae; genus Taphrorychus; species Taphrorychus bicolor. Next base: position 30,970,965 of record OX638300.1, on the reverse strand, counting down.
CTCATTTTAGTTTGACAGTGTTAAATCCCGGCCTTAAGTTCGGGGTTTTATTCATTGCCGATGGATTTTGCGGGTTATTTGAAATCGACTGTCCTTAGCTGGTCGCTAATCAATTACCCCCTCCTTTCACGAACAAAACTGCCACCCAAGAAAAAAACTAATGAATAAACATTCTTGTGCGTTTGATCCTTGCAGCTTGGCAATGCGAGCCAAAGTTGAGATTTTCAGGTTTGAGCAGGAGGCAGGAACTAATTTCGGGGCGCCTCTTACAAGTTTTGATTTATGGCCGGGGCAATTTGCGAGTTTTCTTCGGATTTGTTGTTGGCTGGGAATTGCAAATGTTGTTTGGCGTGTGTTCTTTGTGTAACGGGAATAAGACGGGTTTTGCCCACTTTATATTTCCAAAATTAATGTTGAGCAGAGACCTATCGATTGGGGCTGGTGATTGAGGCGAAAGTTGGAGTTAAGCCCAAAAGAAAGAAACTCTACCGAACTGGTTGAAGCACATAAAGATGCTCCGTATCAACACTGAGAGACATATGTCTAAGTTCAACAGAAAGAAGCTTTAAATAACATTTTCAGGAACTATGGACTCCTTCTTGCTTTGCTTTAAAGCCAGCTAAAACTTAAAAAAATGTAACACAACTCAAAGACTCTTGTAATAGGATACCGAAACTAAATATATCCGGCGTTTCGACTTTTTTCTCACTATACCCCCATCATCATGATCGGCTTTTCCTATATGACTGATAGTGGCCATGAATGGTCTGTTGATTGCTGTGAATGGTAATTTTTTTCAATATGCATGTTCATACTTTGTTTGAAGAGGTTATTGAAGACTATCAGACAGAGCAATCAAAACAAAGTTGCGTTTTATGGTTTTCGAGGAAATTTAAAAAAAGTGCAAAATGTATACCTCACTTTTGTGCCACCTGTTCGATTACTGTTATAGGTGGACATTCGGAAACTGGTTAAACGTGTAGCCTTGTTCTTCCACTTTCTTAGTTCTTCTTATAGATTTTTCGGTATATCTTTATTAAACCGAGAAATAGGATTCTAAAGACAGCGATGCACGATTTTGACCTCCAAAGTCGGGTTTTCGGGCCGGTTCGTGCGCCCCATATTCTTAACACACATATTTCAATTTTTCCAATGTAAATCTATAGTATACGCTTTTATTTGTTGGTTGTAGTAATTTTAAGACATATATATGGCTTTGATTTCTATTTCAGATAGCATAAGGTGTCCCAAATAATGTCCCAATAAGTATAGGAAATTTTTACGACCTACCCCTTTTGAAAGTTTTTATTTTACTGTTTATCTTGGAACCGTTAAGGTTTTCAATAGCATGTTAATACTTCTGTAGTAACAGGTCATTGATGGGTATTAATAGATAGAGCAATCAATAGAAAATTGAGTTTGAGAGTCAAAGAAAAAGAAAAAAAAGTGAAAAATATATACCTTATTTTTGGGCCACCCGCGCTCAGTTACTATTGTAGGTCCATTTATAACAGCAAATTTCTATGTCAATAGGACTGATAGCTAATTATAACACATTTATAGACCCTTCGTGGAAGCGCATTCAATCTCTTTACAAAATTCCAGTGACAGAGAATATGTTTTTAAAAATTGACTCAAAGTTTTAAATTTTTTCGATTATGACTTTAAAATTATTTTAATTTGAGAACAAAAAATATTATAATAATGGGACTGATGGCTAATTAAAAGATCTTTATACTGTTTTTATGGAAACGCATTCAATCTGTTAAAAAAATTTCAATGACAGAAAAAATGTTTTTTTAAATTTGTTAGTCAAAACACAAAGTTTTCAATTTTCCCATTTGTGAAATTAATTTTTTTTAGTTTAAAGATAATAAGTTCTATGTCAACGGGACTGATGTAAAATTATAACCGAAATATAGACCCTACGCATTCACTCTGTTTACAAAATTCCAGTGGCAGAGAAAATGTTTTTTTATGTGTATTAATCAAAATTCAAGGTTTTCAATTTTCTCATTATGAAATTAAAAATGTTTTAATTTAAAAACTGAAAGTTTTATAATGATGGGCCTGATGGTAATTATAACACCGTTACAGCTCCTTTGTGGACACGTGTTCAATCCCTTTACAAAATTCCAGTGGCAGAAGAAATGTTTTTTAAATTTGTTAGTCAAGATTCAATGTTTTCAATTTTCTGGATTATGATATTCAATTTTTTTTAATATGAGGATGAAAAGTTCTATATCAATGGGACTGATGTTCAATTGTAACAGAGATACAGACCCATATGGAAACGCATTCAATCACTTCACAAAATTCCAGAGGCAGAGAGAATGTTTTTTAAATGTATTAGTCAAAACTCAAGGTTTTAAATTTTTCCTTTAATGAGTATTTAAAATATTTTAATTCAAGAACTGAAAGTTCTATAAGGATGGGACTGATGGCCAATTACAATGCACTTATAGCTTCTTTGGGAAAACATATTCAATCTCTTCACAAAATTCCAGTGGCAGAAAAAATGTTTTTTAAATTTGTTAGTCAAGACTCAAGATTTTCAATTTTCCAGATTATGATATTGATTTTTTTTTTAATTTGAGGGTTAAAAGTTCTATGTCAATGGGACTGATGTTCAATTATAACAGAGATATAGGCCCAAAATGGAAACGTACTCAATCTTCATAAAATTGCATTGGCAGAGAAAATGTTTTTTAAATATATTAATCAAAACTCAACGTTTTCAATTTTCCCATTACGAAATTTAAAATATTTTAATTTAAGAAGTAAAAGTTCTAAAATAATGCGACTGATGGCCAATTATAACACAGTTATAGCTCCTTTTTAGAAACGTATTCAAACTCTTTACAAAATTCCAGTGTCAGAAGAAATGTTTTTTGAGATTTGTTAGTCAAGAGTCAAGGTTTCAATTTTCTGGATTATGATATTCAATTTTTTTTAATTTGCGGATGAAAATTTCTATATTAATGGGACTGATGTTCAATTGTAACCGAGATAGACCCCATAAGGAAACGCAATCAATCTCTTCACAAAATTCCAGTGGCAGAGAGAATGTTTTTAAATTTATTAGTCAAAACTCAAAGTTTTCAATTTTTTCCCTAATGAGTATTTAAAATATTATCATTCAAGAACTGAAAGTTCTATAATGATGGGACTGATGGTCAATTACAACGCAGTTATAGCTCCTTTGGGAAAACATAAGCAATCTCTTCACAAAATTCCAGTGGCAGAAAAAATGTTTTTTAAATTAGTTAGTCAAGACTCAAGGTTTTCAATTTTCCGGATTTTGGTATTAAAATTTCTTTAATTTGAGGGTTAAAAGTTCTATGCCAATGAGACTGATATTCAATTATGACAGAGATATAAGTCCTACATGGAAACGCATTCAATCTCTTTATAAAATTCCGGTGGCAAAAAAATGTTTTTTAAATTTGTTAGTCAAAACTCAAGTTGTTAGTCAACTCTTTTCTGGATTATGATATTCAAATTTTATTTAATTTGAGGATGAAATGTTTTATGTTAATAGGACTGATGTCCAATTATAACAGAAATATAGGCTCTACAAGGAAACGCACTCATGCTCTTCACAAAATTCCAGTGGCAGAGAGAATGTTTTTAAATTTATTAGTCAAAACTCAAGGTTTTCAATTTTTGCCCTAATGAGTATTTAAAATATTTTAATTCAAGAACTGAAAGTTCTATAATGAAAGGACTGATGGCCAATTACAACGCAGTTATAGCTTCTTTGCGAAAACATATTCAATCTCTTCACAAAATTCCAGTGGCAGAAAAAATGTTATTTAAATTAGTTAGTCAAGACTCAAGGTTTTCAATTTTCCGGATTTTGGTATTAAAATTTCTTTAATTTGAGGGTTAAACGTTCTATGTCAATGGGACTGATATTCAATTATGACAGAGATATAAGTCCTACATGGAAACGCATTCAATCTCTTTACAAAATTCCGGTGGCAAAAAAATGTTTTTTAAATTTGTTAGTCAAAACTCAAGATTTTAAATTTTTTGGATTATGATATTCAAATTTTATTTAATTTGAGGATGAAAAGTTTTATGTTAATGGGACTGATGTCCAATTATAACAGAAATATAGGCTCTACATGGAAACGCGCTCATTTTCTTCACAAAATTTCAGTGGCAGAGAGAATGTTTATAAATTTATTAGTCAAAACTCAAAGTTTTCAATTTTTCCCCCAATGAGTATTTAAAATATTTTAATTCAAGAACTGAAAGTTCTATGATGATGGGACTGATGGTCAATTACAACGCAGTTATAGCTCCTTTGGGAAAACATAAGCAGTCTCTTCACAAAATTCCAGTGGCAGAAAAAATGTTTTTTAAATTAGTTAGTCAAGACTCAAGGTTTTCAATTTTCCGGATTTTGGTATTAAAATTTCTTTAATTTGAGGGTTAAAAGTTCTATGTCAATGGGACTGATATTCAATTATGACAGAGATATAAGTCCTACATGAAAACGCATTCAATCTCTTTACAAAATTCCGGTGGCAAAAAAAATATTTATTAAATTTGTTAGTCAAAACTCAAGATTTTTTTTTTCTGGATTATGATATTCAAATTTTATTTAATTTGAGGATGAAAAGTTTTATGTTAATGGGACTGATGTCCAATTATAACAGAAATATAGGCTCTACATGGAAACGCGCTCATTCTCTTCACAAAATTGAAGTGGCAGATCAAATGTTTTTGAAATGTATTAGTGAAAACCAAGGTTTTCAATTTTTCCCTTAATGAATTTTTTAAATATTTTAATTTAAGAACTAAAAGTTTTATAATAATGGGACTGATGGTCAATTATAACAAACTACATTAAAACCCATTCAATATTTTTACAAATTTCCAGTGGCAAAAAAAATGTTATTTTTTTTAAATTGTTAGTCAAAATGCACTCAATCTCTTCAAAAACTTCTAGTGGCAGACAAAATGTTTTTTAAATTTATTAATCAAAACTGAAAATTTTCAATTTATCCCATAATTAATTTTTTAAATATTTTAATTTAAGAACTGAAAGTTTTATAATAATGGGACTGATGGTCATTTATATTACAGTTATAGACTCTTCATGGAAACATATTCAAACTTTTTACAAAATTCCAGTGGCAGAACAAATGTTTTTTAAATTTGTTAGTCAAGACTCAAGGTTTTCAATTTTTCGGATTATGACATTCAATTTTTTTAGAATGAGGCTTAAGAGTTTTATGTCAATAGGACTGATGTTCAATTATAACAGAGATATAGGCCAAGCCTGGAAACGCACGCAATCTGTTCACAAAATTCCAGTGGCCGAGAAAATGTGTTTTAAATGTATTAGTCAAAACCCAAGGTTTTCTATTTTTTACATAATGAATTTTTAAAATATTTTAGTTTAAGAACTAAAAGTTCTATATTAATGGGACTGATGGTCAATTATGACACAGTTATAGCTTCTTCGTGGAAATGTATTCAATCCCTTCACAAAATTCCAGTGGCAAAAAAATATTTTTTTTCTAAATTTATTAGTCAAGACTAAAGGGTTTCAATTTTGCGGATTATGATATTCAAATTTATTTCATTTGAGGGTTAGAAGTTCTATGTCAATGGGACTGATGTTCAATTATAACAGAGATATTGGCCCAGCATGAAAATGCACTCAATCTCTTCACAAGATTCCAGTGGCAGAAAAATTGTTTTTTAAATTTGTTAGTCAAGACTCAAGGTTTTCAATTTTCTGGATTATGATATTCAGTGATATCAATTTTCTGGATTAAGATATCAGATAATGTGAGTGATATCCAATAATAACAGAAATATAGCCTCTACATAGAAACGCACCCAATCTCTTCACAAAATTCTAGTGGCAGAAAAATGTTTTTTAAATTTATTAGCCAAAACTCAATGTTTTTCAATTTTTCCAATAATGAATTTCTAAAATATTTTAATTTAAGAACTGAAAGTTCTAGATTTATGGGACTGATGGTCAATTATAACACAGTTATAGCTCCTTCGTGGAAACCTATTCAATCTCTCCACGAAATCCAGGCAGAAAAATGTTTTTTTAATTTGTTAGTCAAGACTCAAGGTTTTCGATTTTCCGCATAATGATATTCATTTTTTGGTCAAGCAAGTTTGTCAGCTCTTATATGAAACACCCGAATGGACTTATGGACTTAATTTCTATTTGAGTTAGTATAGGTTGTCCCAAAAAAAGCTGTAACATGCAATTATAGACTTTTCATAAATCTATACCAATCACAAATTAACTCAAGATTTCTGTTAACCCACTTGTTGAAAATAAGTACAAGTGTTGTCTCAATAAAGTTCGAAAGTCGCTTCCATACCACCTAAAAGCTTTCGCTTTCCAAATTCAATTTAAAAATTAATTCCACCCTGCATACAGAATCACAGCGGCAGCTCCGCACTGTTCAGCATAGTTTATCCATGCAAATTACCATAGTATAAACATAACATTATGTCATATCCCTGCCTCGTTCCCTGATAAAGATACTGTACACATTTGCATACGCTTGTAACTACATAATGCCGTCATTACCGAACTTGAGAGGTGCAAAAATTGCCCCTCCGAGAGTTGAACGCCGATCTAAATACGAAAACTTGTTCTTGGTTTCAGGTTAGAGAAATGGTGCCCGGGGGGGACCGTAAGCTGCGCGAACACAAGCTCTCCACCGAGTACCTCATCCGACACTCCAATCCCCATTCTTCGCCCCACCATCGTCAGTACGACCCTATAGCCGCTGAGCAGCATTTGCCCTTGGAGCAGTACGAGGTGAATGAGTCCGGGCCCTTGCTGAACAAGACACCGCCTGACGTATGCACCACCAATCGATGTCAGGACTTCGCTACTGCTGAGGCAGGAGCCTTGGAGATCAACTACTGTCATGCTCAAGCTCTGGCAGGCCAGACAATACCCATTACTATTAAGAACCATAATTCGACAGCTCCGCTCAGTTTTTCGAACATTCCTGCTTCAAAGTATGGAACGATGCCACATCCTGGAACGACGCTACATCAGGGGTTCTTGGGGGTGTCCGACGTGGGCAGTTCTAGTTCCAACAGTTCCAGTGGGTACTGCGGGAAAAGCAAAACTCTGCAGCATGCAAGAGGACGGTTGCCGGGTAAAAAGTGCGTCAAAATAGAGTCGTTCCAGGTTCCAGAGACCAGTTTCGAAGGCTTCGGGAAGCAAAGAACGAACAATGCGCTGGCGTATTCGGGCAGTGCGGTATGACAGCAGGACGCTCCAGGGGCGGACGTCATATTCTAAATTCCGTGTCTATAATAGTGTTTTTATCATTATGGTGTTTTACTCATTTGGTGCTCCGGAACATTCACTCCTGACAAGTCAGCTGACGCCCATATCCTAGATCCGACAAAAAGGACATGAAGCTTCTACAACGTATCGAAAGAAGGCTTTAAGTTGTCACTAGTTTACAGATCGAGTAGGGTATGTTTTTTAACTGTAAATGCTGTGATACACGGTATAATTATCATTATATTATATGTATATGGTTGGTATATACAATGTAAAAAAATGTGATTTGTTATATATTCAAATTTGTTAATATAAAAATAAAAACTATATAAATCTTAACTGCTGCGGTTTTATTATGAAAAGGCGTTATTGGAGGAAGTTCTTGTCTCTGAAGCACTGTAGGTGGTTTTCTGAGAATATCCTTAAACAAGAGTGTTAAATTCTGAACAGCTCAGAATACGCCCAGAGTTTTTCCTTATTTAAACCAAATTTAAAAATACAGAAAATTCATACAGAAACAATCAACAGAAAATTGTACGATTTTGACTTCTATCTCAGAGTTTTCTGACAAACTCTTCTGATATTTCGAATTTTTGAGATTATGAATTGTGTAGTCTCTACATTGTTGACAAATCCAGAAACTCAGCATATAATACGATGATTTTTGCTATTGCAGAAGCCAGCGACTCAGAGCGTACATTTTATCGATTCTGAATTAGAGATCTGTGCCTTCTGGATTTTTTCTATCTCTGAGGTGCTGTGAATATTCTTAAAATATTCTGAGTTGTTTTTTAATTTATTGTCCTTAGCTCAGGCCCTCTTTTCCTATGTTTATACTGAAAATCAGAAAATTTTAGGTTCCTTAGCAGGTGGAGTCTGAAGTATTGTTCTATCTCTGTAGGTAATTCAGTACTCTAAATATTCTAAAATGTTTAGTTCAGTATCTAAGTAGCCTTAGCTGAGATCTATTTTGAAAGGTCCAAAACCATCTTTTCTAAAATCATAATCAAATATGGAATAAAAGATCAAATATTTGAAAATTTTGACACTAAGAAACTTCTAGAACACTCAGAAGATGGTATTTGAAGCATTGTTTTATTTCTGTAGAAAATTTGGATACCTAAGAGTATTTTGAGCTCAATATTGTAACTCTGTAAAAGGAGTTTGCTTAGATCTCTTTCAAAATACTCAGAATCATTCTTACTAATATCAGAATAGAATATATAACCAGAAAAAAATAGGAATAAGACAGAAAATTGTTGGACGGAGGAATTGTTGGAAATGTTTCTGTTAATTTCTGAGCAGCTTTTGCTCAGAAGCTATTTATATTCGCTCAGAAACTCCCTTACTAAGACGAAACCTAAAAATAACAGAAAAATTCTGAAGACAGAATTCTCAGAATAACTCTATATAGAATTTTTGATCCCTCAGATTCGTGAAAATTGTTGTTAGAAATCTGACAATTAACATAGAGAAAAAATTTTGGCATTTTTGTAGATTCGTTTAAGCCTTAACTTAAAAACTAATTTTGTTTGCTCAGAATCTGCCTAAACAGATATTAAAACTAAAACAGATATTAAAACTGAGATAAAAATTCTGAAGAAAGAATTTTCTGAAGAGTTTTATATAGAAATTTAGAACCCTCAGACTCGTGGCAGTTCTTGAACGAAACATGACAATCCACAGGAAAAACATTTTTTGAAGATTTGTTCTTCGTCTGTAGAAATATTTTTATTCCCATAAAATTTTGAGTTGATTATTTATATTCTCTGAACAGAATTTATTGGGGGTATTTTTCTCTCTGACGTACTGTAAGTATTCTGAGAATATTCGGATATAATGCTGTCAATTTCTGAGCAGTCTTAGCTCAGAAACCACTTTTATCGCTCAGAATATGCCGTGCAAAATCCTAAACTGAAAATGAGGAAAAAATTCTGAAGAAACAGATTTCTAAAGAACGCCACACAGAATACGTGAACCCTCAAATTCGTGTTAATTGTTGACAGTAATCTGAAGATCTACAGGAAAAATATTTTTCGGATTTTTTGTAGATTTATTTTTTGTAATTTTTTCTTTTTTTGTAAGAATATTTCATTCCAATAAAATTTTGAGTGATTATTTCTATTCTCTGAACAGGATTAAATGGAGAACATTTTTGTCTCTGAAGCACTGTAGGTGTTCTGAGAATATTCGGATATAATACTCTCATTTTCTGAGCAGCCTTGGCTCAGAAACATCTTTTATTTGCTCAGAATATGACGCGCGTTTTGTGTAGATTTGATAGAATCGAATGCTGAATGGGAATTTTTTTCTCTCTGTATCACTGCAGTTATTCTGAGAATATTCGGATATAGTACTGTCAATTTCTGAGCAGCCTCGCCTCAAAAACCACTTTTATTCACTCAGAATATGCCTTGCAAAAACCTAACTGAAACTGAAGAAAACATTCTGAAGAACTCTATTCAAAATAATTGAACCCTCAAATTCATGTTAATTGTTGACAGAAACCTGACAATCCACAAGGAGAATATTTTCTGTGTTTTTTGTAAATTTGATTTTCGTCTGTAAATATATTTCCATTCCAATAAAATTCTGAGTTGAATATTTCAATTATCTGAACAGGATTTATTAGAGAATATGTTTCTCTGTGAAGCACTGTAAGTATTCTGAGAATATTCGGATATAATTCTGTTAATTTCTGAGCAGGTTTGACTCAGAAACAACTTCTATTTGCTCAGAAAATACCGTGCAAAAACCGAAACTGAAAATGAGGAAAAAAATCTGATAAAACAATTTTCTGAAGAACTCCATACAGAATACTTGAACCTTCAGATTCATGTAAATTGTTGATTCCGTGTAAATTGTTGATAAAATCTTGACAATCATTGTGGAGGACAGTTTTTGGTGTTTTTTGCAGACTTGCAACCGTATCTCAGAAAGTACTTTTGTTGCCTCAGAATATGACCTACTAAAACCAAAACTGAAAACCAGAAAAAAAGTTTCCTGACGAGTTAGATATTCTAAGAATATTCTGAGTTGGTTATTTCAATTCTCTGAGTAGGCTTTGGCTCAATAGCTGCTAGAATATGTTTTTCTCTTCTTGAAACACGGTAGGTACTCTGAGAATATTCTGAAATTACAGTGTAAAATTTTCTGTGAATATTTAATAAAAAGTCTATTTTAATGCGCTCAGGATTTGCCTAACTAACACTGGAACTAAAACTAAAACAGAAATCCGAAAAGAATCTTTCTTGAAGTTTTATTCAGAAAATGTTTGAGCCCATTAGTATTGTGAGATATTCGACAGAAAATTGACGTCCCACATAAAACCAATTGTTTGATGATTTTTGAAGAATTACTCTTAGTCTTTAAGAATTAATGTTCTAAGAAACCTTAATGTTTCTTTTTATGGAGCAACTAGGTAATCTGAGAACATTCTGAAATGATACTGTAAATTTCTGAGCAGGCTTAGCTCAAAAGCTATTTTTATTCGCTCAGGATCTGCTAGAACCGAAACTAGGACCGCAACTGAAAATAAGACAAAAATACTGAAGAGCTCCATATAGAACTTTCTGACAAAAAAATTCTGATTTAAGAATATTTGTATTCCAATAATATGCTGAGTTGATTATTTCTATTTTCTGAAAAAGGTTTATTGTAGGATGTTTTTAGTGTACTCTCTTTTTAGTACTCTCTCTCTCTCTCTCTCTCTTCATTTTTTCAAGGAAGAAGAAAATAGTATAACCACGTTGAAAGGATGGCTGGCGAGAGACTATTCAGCATAGTACTAGAAGGAAAACCAGCAGGAGTCCATCCACCGGGAAGACCGCTGAAGAGAAAGAGAGATAGCTGGTAGCTTCATCACAAGATGCAGGGGCGCGCTACAAATTAACAGTTCAACAGCAGATCTTAGACAAGTTAAAGAAGAAGAAGAAAAAGATTTTTTTTTCGAACTAAACCGTTTCCAACTGTAATTCAGAAAGTAGTGAGTGCAATTCAGAACAAATCAAGTGAAATTCAGAATAGTCACGTGTAATTCAGAATAGTCAAATGTAATTCCGAATAGTCAAGTGTAATTCAGAAACCATCACTTGTAATTCAGAATAGTCAAGTGTAATTCAGAAACCGTCAATTGCAACTCAGAATAGTCAACTGTAATTCGGAAAGGATCAAGTGTAATGCAGGATTGCAAATGAAATTCAGAATAGTCAAGTGTAATTCAGAATAGTCAAGTGTAATTCAGAATAGTCAAGTGTAATTCAGAAACCGTCACTTGCAACTCAGAATAGTCAGCTGTAATTCTGAAAGGACCAAGTGTAATTCAGGATAGTCAAATGAAATTCAGAGTAATCAAGTGTAATTCAGAATAGTCAAGTGTAATTCAGAAACCGTCAGATGTAATTCAGAATAGTCAAATGTAATTCAGAAACTGTCACTTGCAACTCAGAACAGTCAACTGTAATTTAGAAAGAATCAAGTGTTATTCAGAATAGCCAAGTGTAATTCAGAAAACATCAAATGTATTTCCGAAAGCATCAAGTGTAATTAAGAATAGTCAATTGAAATTCAGAATAGTCAAGTCTAATTCAGAATAGTCAAGTGTAATTCAGAATAGTCAAGTGTAATTCAGGAACCGTCACATGTAATTCAGAATAGTCAAGTATAATTCAGAAACCGTCACTTGCAACTCAGAATAGTCAACTGTAATTCGGAAAGGATCAAGTGTAATGCAGGATTGCAAATGAAATTCAGAACAGTCAAGTGTAATTCAGAATAGTCAAGTGTAATTCAGAACAGTCAAGTGTAATTCAGAATAGTCAAGTGTAATTCAGAATAGTCAAGTGTAATTCAGAAACCGTCACTTGCAACTCAGAATAGTCAGCTGTAATTCGGAAAGGACCAAGTGTAATTCAGGATAGTCAAATGAAATTCAGAGTAATCAAGTGTAATTCAGAATAGTCAAGTGTAATTCAGAAACCGTCAGATGTAATTCAGAATAGTCAAATGTAATTCAGAAACTGTCACTTGCAACTCAGAACAGTCAACTGTAATTTAGAAAGAATCAAGTGTTATTCAGAATAGCCAAGTGTAATTCAGAAAACATCAAATGTATTTCCGAAAGCATCAAGTGTAATTAAGAATAGTCAATTGAAATTCAGAATAGGCAAGTCTAATTCAGAATAGTCAAGTGTAATTCAGAATAGTCAAGTGTAATTCAGGAACCGTCACATGTAATTCAGAATAGTCAAGTATAATTCAGAAACCGTCACTTGCAACTCAGAATAGTCAACTGTAATTTGGAAAGGATCAAGTATAATTCAGAACAGTTAAGTGTAATTCAGAATAGTCAACTGTCATCCGGAAAGCACCAAGTGTAATTCGGAATAGTCAATGTAATTCAGAATAGTCAAGTGTAATTCAGAAACCGTCACTTGCAACTCAGAATAGTCAACTGTAATTCGGAAGGGATCAAGTGTAATTCAGAACAGTTAAGTGTAATTCAGAATAGTCAAGTGTAATTCAGAAACCGTCACTTGCAACTCAGAATAGTCAACTGTAATTCGGAAAGGATCAAGTGTAATTCAGAAACGTTACATGTAATTCAGAATAGTCAAATGTAATTCAGAAACTGTCACTTGTGACTCAGAACAGTCAACCGTAATTTGGAAAGAATCAAGTGTTTTTCAGAATAGCTAAGTGTCATTCAGAAAACATCAAATGTATTTCCGAAAGCAGCAAGTGTAATTTAGAATAGTCAAATGAAATTCAGAATAGTCAAGTCTAAATCAGAATAGTCAAGTGTAATTCAGAAACCGTCAAGTGTAATTCAGAAACAGTCACATGTATTTCAGAATAGTCAAGTGTAATTCAGAAGCCGTCACTTGCAACTCAGAATAGTCAACTGGAATTTGGAAAGGATCAAGTGTTATTCAGGATAGTCAAATGAAATTCAGAATAATCAAGTGTAATTCAGAATAGTCAAGTGTAATTCAGGAACCGTCACATGTAATTCAGAATAGTCAATTGTAATCCGGAAAGCACCAAGTGTAATTCGGAGTAGTCAACGTAAATCAGAATAGTCAAGTGTAATTCAGAAACCGTCACTTGCAACTCAGCATAGTCAACTGTGATTCGGAAGGGATCGAGTGTTATTCAGAATAGTCAAGTGTATTTCAGAAAACATCAAATGTATTTCCGAAAGCATCAAGTGTAATCTAGAATTGTCAAATGAAATTCAGAATAGTCAAATCTAATTCAGAATAGTCAAGTGTAATTCAGGAACCGTCACATGTAATTCAGAATAGTCAACTGTAATCTGGAAAGCACCAAGTGTAATTCGGAATAGTCAATGTAATTCAGAATAGTCAAGTGTAATTCAGAAACCGTCACTTGCAACTCAGCATAGTCAACTGTGATTCGGAAGGGATCGAGTGTTATTCAGAATAGTCAAGTGTATTTCAGAAGACATCAAATGTATTTCCGAAAGCATCAAGTGTAATCTAGAATTGTCAAATGAAATTCAGAATAGTCAAGTCTAATTCAGAATAGTCAAGTGTAATTCAGGAACAGTCACATGTAATTCAGAATAGTCAAGTATAATTCAGGAACCGTCACTTGCAACTCAGAATAGTCAACTGTAATTCGGAAAGTATCAAGTATAATTCAGAACAGTTAAGTGTAATTCAGAATAGTCAACTGTTATCCGGAAAGCATCAAGTGTAATTCGGAATAGTCAACGTAATTTAGAATAGTCAAGTGTAATTCAGAAACCGTCACTTGCAACTCAGAATAGTCAACTGTAATTCGGAAAGGATCAAGTGTAATTCAGGATAGTCAAATGAAATTCAGAATAATCAAGTGTAATTCAGTATAGTCAAGTGTAATTCAGGAACCGTCACATGCAATTCATAGTCAACTGTAATCCGGAAAGCACCAAGTGTAATTCGGAATAGTCAATGTAATTCAGAATAGTCAAGTGTAATTCAGAAACCGTCACTTGCAACTCAGCATAGTCAACTGTAATTCGGAAGGGATCGAGTGTTATTCAGAATAGTCAAGGGTAATTCAGAAAACATCAAATGTATTTCCGAAAGCCTCAAGTGTAATTTAGAATAGTCAAATGAAATTCAGAATACTCAAGTCTAATTCAGAATAGTCAAGTCTAATTCAGAATAGTCAAGTGTAATTCAGAAACCGTCAAGTGTAATTCAGAAGCAGTCACATGTATTTCAGAATAGTCAAGTGTAATTCAGAAACCGTCACTTGCAACTCAGAATAGTCAACTGTAATTTGGAAAAGATCAAGTGTTATTCAGAATAGCCAAGTGTAATTCAGAAACCGTCACATGAAATTCAGAATAGTCATGTATAATTCAGAAACCGTCACTTGCAACTCAGAATAGTCAACTGTAATTCGGAAAGGATCAAGTGTAATTCAGAAACCGTCACTTGCAACTCAGAATAGTCAACTGTAATTCGGAAAGGATCAAGTGTAATTCAGGATAGTCAAATGAAATTCAGAATAATCAAGTGTAATTCAGAATAGTCAAGTGTAATTCAGGAACCGTCACATGTAATTCAGAATAGTCAACTGTAATCCGGAAAGCACCAAGTGTAATTCGGAATAGTCAATGTAATTCAGAATAGTCAAGTGTAATTCAGAAACCGTCACTTGCAACTCAGCATAGTCAACTGTAATTCGGAAGGGATCGAGTGTTATTCAGAATAGTCAAGGGTAATTCAGAAAACATCAAATGTATTTCCGAAAGCCTCAAGTGTAATTTAGAATAGTCAAATGAAATTCAGAATACTCAAGTCTAATTCAGAATAGTCAAGTGTAATTCAGAAACCGTCAAGTGTAATTCAGAAACAGTCACATGTATTTCAGAATAGTCAAGTGTAATTCAGAAACCGTCACTTGCAACTCAAAATAGTCAACTGTAATTTGGAAAAGATCAAGTGTTATTCAGAATAGCCAAGTGTAATTCAGAAACCGTCACATGAAATTCAGAATAGTCATGTATAATTCAGAAACCGTCACTTGCAACTCAGAATAGTCAACTGTAATTCGGAAAGGATCAAGTGTAATTCAGAAACCGTCACTTGCAACTCAGAATAGTCAACTGTAATTCGGAAAGGATCAAGTGTAATTCAGGATAGTCAAATGAAATTCAGAATAATCAAGTGTAATTCAGAATAGTCAAGTGTAATTCAGGAACCGTCACATGTAATTCAGAATAGTCAACTGTAATCCGGAAAGCACCAAGTGTAATTCGGAATAGTCAATGTAATTCAGAATAGTCAAGTGTAATTCAGAAACCGTCACTTGCAACTCAGAATAGTCAACTGTAATTCGGAAAGGATCAAGTGTAATTCAGGATGGTCAAATGAAATTCAGAATAATCAAGTGTAATTCAGAATAGTCAAGTGTAATTCAGGAACCGTCACATGTAATTCAGAATAGTCAACTGTAATCCGGAAAGCACCAAGTGTAATTCGGAATAGTCAATGTAATTCAGAATAGTCAAGTGTAATTCAGAAACCGTCACTTGCAACTCAGCATAGTCAACTGTAATTCGGAAGGGATCGAGTGTTATTCGGAATAGTCAAGGGTAATTCAGAAAACATCAAATGTATTTCCGAAAGCCTCAAGTGTAATTTAGAATAGTCAAATGAAATTCAGAATACTCAAGTCTAATTCAGAATAGTCAAGTCTAATTCAGAATAGTCAAGTGTAATTCAGAAACCGTCAAGTGTAATTCAGAAACAGTCACATGTATTTCAGAATAGTCAAGTGTAATTCAGAAACCGTCACTTGCAACTCAGAATATTCAACTGTAATTTTTAAAAGATCAAGTGTTATTCAGAATAGCCAAGTGTAATTCAGAAACCGTCACATGAAATTCAGAATAGTCAAGTATAATTCAGAAACCGTCACTTCCAACTCAGAATAGTCAACTGTAATTCGGAAAGAATCAAGTATAATTCAGAACAGTTAAGTGTAATTCAGAATAGTCAACTGTAATCCGGAAAGCACCAAGTGTAATTCGGAATAGTCAATGTAATTCAGAATAGACAAGTGTAATTCAGAAACCGTCACTTGCATCTGAGAATAGTCAACTGTAATTCGGAAAGGATCAAGTGTAATTCAGAACACTTAAGTGTAATTCAGAATAATCAACTGTAATTCGGAAAGCATCAAGTGTAATTCGGAATAATCAATGTAATTCAGAATAGTCAAGTGTAATTCAGAAACCGTTACTTGCAACTCAAAATAGTCAACTGTAATTCGGAAAGAATCAAGTGTAATTCAGTATAGTCAAATGAAATTCAGAATAATCAAGTGTAGTTCAGAATAGTCAAGTGTAATTCAGGAACCGTCACATGTAATTCAGAATAGTCAAATGTAATTCAGAAACTGTCACTTGCAACTCAGAACAGTCAACTGTAATTTGGAAAGGATCGAGTGTTATTTAGAATAGTCAAGTGTAATTCAGAAAACATCAAATGTATTTCCGAAAGCATCAAGTGTAATTTAGAATAGTCAAATGAAATTCAGAATACTCAAGTCTAATTCAGAATAGTCAAGTGTAATTCAGAATAGTCAAGTGTAGTTCAGAAACGGTCATATGTAATTCAGAATAGTCAAGTGTAATTCAGAAACCGTCATTTGCAACTCAGAATAGTCAACTGTAATTCGGAAAGGATCAAGTGTAATTCAGAATAGTCAACTGTAATCCGGAAAGCACCAAGTGTAATTCGGAATAGTCAATGTAATTCAGAATAGTCATGTGTAATTCAGGAACCGTCACTTGCACCTCAGCATAGTCAACTGTAATTCGGAAGGGATCGAGTGTTATTCAGAATAGTCAAGTGTAATTCAGAAAACATCAAATGTATTTCCGAAAGCATTAAGTGTAATTTAGAATAGTCAAATGAAATTCAGAATACTCAAGTCTAATTCAGAATAGTCAAGTGTAATTCAGAAACGGTCACATGTAATTCAGAATAGTGAAGTGTAATTCAGAAACCGTCACTTGCAACTCAGAATAGTCAACTGTAATTCGGAAAGGATCAAGTGTAATTCAGAACAGTTAAGTGTAATTAAGAATAGTCAACTGTAATCCGGAAAGCATCAAGTGTAATTCGGAATAGTCAAGTGTAATTCAGAAAACATGAAATGTAATTCGAAAGTGTAAGTGTAATTTTTCAACAGTGATTTTTCATTTTACTTTTCACTTCTACCTAACTTCTACCTTACTTATTAAAATAAAAAATCTGTTATTGTTCCACATGAATTTAAAATTCTGTGCTTCAGAGTCATGTAAATAATTCCTAATTATACTGCTTTCTGAATTATACTTGACGGTTTCCGAATTACACTTGTTGCTTTCTGAATTACACTTGGTGATTTCTGAATTACA